>JAJTUV010003428.1:0-56291 GCA_021653895.1 Mastomys natalensis | reverse complement strand
AAAAAAGAAAGCATCCCATTATAGAAAAAGTAATTTAAGAAAAATGGCGGAAAAATTTTGTAAAAAATTTCTTTTAAAAACGTCCACAGGTTTTTGGGTAAAGATTTTTTTTAAAAAAATTTTGTCTTTCCCTCCATCAGTGCGGCGGTGGGGAAAGAGTTTAAATTCTTTTGTAGAAACTCGGGACCTAGCGGGGTTTTGAATAACTATTGTCAAAATGATTCTCCCACCCCGACGCAGGGGCCAGCCAACCAATTTTGGGAAAGCACCCAAAAATTTGGCCCCGGGAATTTTTTAAACTTTTTACTGCGGGTCCCCCCCCCAAATGCCCTATTTGGGTTTTAAAAATTTAAACCCCTTCCTTTTTTTGGGGAGACATAAATCCATATGAGTCTAAAGGGGAAAACCCGGCGGAAAATTGCCCTTTTTCGCTGAATTTTTTTTTCCCAAATTTTTTATATGTACTTTCACACCACTTCTTCCCCGGGAAAAAGGCCGGCCTCTCCAATAGACACGCTCCGGGTTTTTCCCAAAAAACATGTTTAAAAAAGAACCAAATAAAAGAATTAAAAATTTTTTACCAGTCAAACTTGACCCCCTGCCCCCAAAAAGGGGCCCCATCCCCTAAAAAAACCCCCCTTTTCCCTTTTCTCCCTTGAAGGGCCCCCCCACCCCTCCCCCCCCATCGGGGTTTTCTAAAAGGTTTTTAAATTTTCCCCTTTTTTTTCTGTCCCCCCTTTTGCTGCCCACATTTTTTTTAAAACAAAAAATTTGGGACGACAGAAAAAATTTAGTGTGCTTCTAAAAAAGGGCTATTATTTTAATAAATCCCAAAGTTTTTTTCCCCCCAAAACCTTTTAAGGATTAAATTAACCCTAAAACCCATTTCCCCGGGGTTGGGGTTTTGAAGGACAGTGTCCTTTTTATCAACAAATTCATTTTTAGCCCCAACCCTTTCCCAAATGCCTGTGCCCCTTTAATACACCAAAGTTTCTTATGGTGGTGACCCCCCCCCACCACAAAATTTTTTTTGTCACCTTTTCCCAAAACTTTAATTTTTTTCTTTTTTGAATCAAAAAGTAAACATTTCCCATAAACCCCCCCCAAAAAGGGGTTTTTCAACACAAGGTTGTAAAATCAAAAAAGGGTTTTTCCCAATTACACCCCAAAGGGAAGGTAAAGAGCAATTCCTTTTTCCCTTTTTTTATTGGGGGAAGGGGCCCCCGTTTTTTTTGGGGCAATTGTTTTCTTTTTTTTTTTTTTTTAATTTTTTTAAATTTATTTTTTAATTTTTTTGTTTTTTTCATTTTAAAAACCCGCCCCAGTCCCCCCCTCCCACAACCCTTTCCCCCATCTCTTCTTTTCTGAGTACCCCCTCCTCCTGTATCCCACCCTGCCACTTGGAGGCTAGGTGCTTCCTCTCATTGAGGCAGTGAGGTACCCAGCAGAAGACCAACCCAATACAGGCTGCATGTTTTGGGATAGCCCCCACCCCCAGATGTTTGAGCCCTACATGAAAACCAAGCTGCACATTTACAAACATATGTGCAGGGAGGCCTAGGTCCAGCCCAGGGAACTAGACCTGTGTAGACTAGTATGCTCCACGGTAGGTGATTCAGTCTCTGAGAGCTCCAAGGTTCCAGGTTGGTTTACTCTGTTGATCTTCCTGTGCAGTTCCAATCTCCTTAGGGCCCACAATCCTTCTGCCTATTCTTCTGTTTGTCTCTGGATGCTGTATCTGTCTGAGACAGCGCGGGGTTTAGAGCCTCCCCAGGGGACAGCTTGCCCCTGTCTGTTCTCGGGCTGGAGGTTTAGCCCTGGGGAGCTCTGGTTGAATCTTTTGATACTCATTCTAAAAAGGATAAAAGCACCCTCATTTTGGTCTTCCTCCTTTTTCTTGAGTTTCAATGAGGTTTTATGCATTGTGTTTTAAAGGTATTGTGTGTGTTTGGGCTAATATCCGCTTATCAGTGGGGTGCATACCATGTGTGTTTTTTGTGATTGGATCATCTCACTCAGGATTGATATTTTCTAGCTCCATCCATTTGCCCAAAGAATTTCATGAGCTCATTGTTTTTAATAGCTGAGTAAGTATTTCCATTGTGTAAATGTACCACATTTTCTGTATCCATTCTTCTGTTGAAGGACATCTGGGTTCTTTCCAGCTTCTGGCTATTATGAATAAGGCCGCTATGAACATAGTGGGGGCATGTGGCCCTTTTTGCATGTTGAAATATCTTCTGGGTATATCCCAGGGGGGGTTTATAGCTGGGTCTTCAGATAACACTATGTTCAATTTTCTGAGGTTTTCTCTTTCGCCGAAACTCTGCACACCAAGGAGGGCGGCTTTCTTCCTGAAAAACAAATCTGTTCTCCTAATCAGGAATCACCAGAGTGATCTCATTCATTAAGGATGATTTTCTAGTTAGGCATGTATGTGCATGCCTGAAACCTTAGCAGAAGGATTAGAAAAGTCTGAGACTCACTGGGCCTGAATATAAGATCTTGGCTCAGAGGGAAGCACTGTAGAGATGGTTCAGGAGGAGGAGAGTCTACTTCCTACTAACACGGTGTGTTTTTGGGTTTAGTTTGAAAGACTTTATAGATATTTTATGGTTGCTTGGTTTTTTGGATAATTGGTAGAGTCAGGTCTTGCTATGTAGCCCAACCTGTACCCAAATTTATGATCTTTCTGCCTCAGTGCTAAGATTATATGTAAGTGTCACAGGCTCCGCCTCAAACGTCTTTCAATTGTACTTCAGAACTAGAAACTCATTGTCACATACTCAAAAAATGTTCCAGAACTATGATCATTTCCTTTTCCTAACTTCTGGGGAGACATGACAATAACTTGGTTTCAGTTTAGTCATGGAGATGCCAGCATGAGTAACTGTTTTGAGCTTAATCTGGGCTGTTGGATACTAATACAAGAGCCCAGTCTCGAAGTCCTTCTGTGGTTTTCAACAACTTGTTCCAGGTAAACAGTATATTTTCAAAGTCCAGGGGTGGTCAGAGAAAAGTAAACATTTGCTTTCCGTGGTGGAAGTAATGTCAGTTCCCCGGCATGTCTCTGACCTTAACCCTTTCTGTCTCAGGATTCTCCTGTGAAGTCCTGATGCTCTTTCCTGCTTCCCTGGGCTCAATTCCCCCATTATACTTGAGAAGCAAAGTTCTTCCCACAGCTTCAAGTCAAGCTAAATTGGGCTTTCTCTGAAAACTCAAGAGGACTGGTTCCCCTGTAGACATTCCCTAGGCCTACTCCTTAACAATCATACACTTGTCTTCTCTAGGCCTGGATAGATGCTTTTTTAATCTGTTGGGTTAATCAACCCATAAAAAAGCACCTCATTTGAGGTCTGAGGACTGTAGACCTGGGGGCAATGGCTCAGAGAGTTTTGAACGAGTGTTTTGTTGTTAATATTCTTCAGCTGCACGGAGGTCGCGGTTTCCGAAGTCTTTGCTCTCCACCCATGCACCAGTGTTAGATGTCCACATGCAGCTTAGAACAGACCGCACCAGACCAAACGGGTTCCAGAGGGGGGGGGGGGGGGCGGCGTTTATTCAGGAGATAGGGCAAAGGTGGGGGAGAGAAGTAGAAGAAGACGATGGAAGAAGAGAAGAAGAGAGAAGAGAAGTAGAAGAGTAGAGGCCAGCCATGACCACATGGAGAGAGGGGAAGGAAAGGGGGGAGGGGGGAGGGGGACAGAGAGAAGCTAGTGGCAAGAGATCAAGAGATCAAGAGAGAGAGTGATGGGGCAAGCAGCCCTTTTATAGTGGGCCAGGCCTACCTGGCTGTTGCCAGGTAACTGTGGGGAGGAGCATACCTGGCTGTTGCCAGGTAACTGTGGAGGTGGAGTTTAGACAGAATACTAACATTCTGAAGACTGTAGAAAAAGCAGGAGCACATGTGAGCTATTGAGTGTGTAGGATAAAGAAGGAAGATGATGGGAGGAAAGAGTGCAGAAACAGAATGGAAGTGTCCCTAAGACAGAGTCTACTACAAGTGTTGCTATCCCAATCCTTTAGATCCAATAGTTCTGATTGTTCAGGTGTCTGTGGTAAAGGGAAATGATAAACATTCACATTTCAGGTAGGAGCTAAACTCATCCATAAGTCCCATCCACTTAATGGCCTCTCAGCTCCAGGTTGAAAAGCTCTTCAGAGATGCTTCCATTGTGATTTCCTTTCAACATGGCCCTCTATAGACCTATATAGGCCCAAGTACCACCACCTTCACTTGAAAGCAAGCCTTCCTAAGTATTGCTCTTTTTTTTTTTATCATGTATTTTATGTATTTATTTTGTGTATACATGTGTGCATGTGTGCAGCTTGCCTACCATGGTGTGCATGTGGAGGTCTGAAGACAACCTACAGGAGTCAGTTCTCTCCTTCCCACCATAAGGATCCTGGAGCTCAAACTCATATCATCTAATTTGGAGGCAAGAATCTTTACCTGCAAAAACCAACTACTATTGGGTGTGGTTAGCTGTTGCAACTGAGCTCAACAATCTCCAGATATTTCTAGAAGGAAGAGTAGTCTAACAAATAAGATGTTTATACCTGTAGCCTCCTCACCCTCCAGGCAGTGATCAAATCCTCTCCCTATATCACTCTCCATGACCCTCCCTTACCCTCCCTCACCCTCCTTCACCCTCCTTATCCCCCCTCACCCTTCTCTGCCCTCCTCACCCTTCTCTGTCTCTTACCCTACCCCCGCCCTCCATTAGAGAAATTCAAAGGATTTCCTAAGTAGAAAATTTGATAACATTTGCTGTCTGCTTCCACTGGCTGTTTGCTAGTTGGGTGCTAAGTGCTTTGAATGAATTACTCTGGTGTCCTCAGCATCCCAGGGGCATGTTATTGCTTGCTTTTTACAGTAAGAGAAGAGAACCACAAAACTATGTAATTTTTTTCTTTCAGAAGAAGTAGCAGAATATATCACCCCGGAAGCATGCCACTTTCACATGCTGATTGTTGTAGGGTAAGGCAAATTAAAAGAAGCAGACACAAGTAAAGTCCCTTTACCTCCCTTTTACTGTCAGGAGGGACAGCAATTCTCTTTCTTTTCTCTTTCTTTCTTTCTTCTTTCTTTCTTTCTTTCTTTCTTTTTTCTTTCTTCTTCCTTCCTTCCTTCCTTCCTTCTTCCTTTCCTTTCTTTCTTTCTTTCCTTCTTTCTTTTCAGTTTTATTTTAGGTTTCTTTCCTCAATGGCTGAAGACAGCGCCATGCTTTATCAACTCAGAAAAAGGGACAGAAGAATATTCGTGGCCAACACAGCTAAACCGGTCTCTATCTCCATTGGTCACCCACAGAGGATTCCTTCCTGCAGACTGAGCCACACTGGAAGCTCAAGATCCTCCTTCCTTTGTTTCTCTCAGTTCTCTACAAGTCCATTGTTTTCTCCAGAGATTCTGTATGAGTTCAGGCTGTAACCCTCCCTCAGAGTCACCACCCCCACCTCACCACCCTCCATCCCTACCCCACGGATACACAGTGTACATGTTAATGCTTGTGCTTTTTTTTTTTTTTTTAAACTGTCAATCATTTTGCCAATCTTATTCACAGGGCCTCAGTCAACAAATTTAAAATCAGGAGAGAGAAAACATAAGATCAGTAGTTGATGGAGCAGGCAACCAAGGGAAACATTCAATAGTGGTGTGTGTGCCAACCACAGAGAAGAAACAGGAAGTAGGTGTCGAAGGGGTCCTTGTGGTCACAGAGGAGTGTTTGCTTTCAGAGACAGGAGACTGAGGTGCATTTTAACATGCCAAAGCAGACCGGGTCCCCCAGCATCCTTAGTCCCTACCTGTCACACCTGCCCCTAACCCTGCCAACCCTGAGCTTTCCAGCCCAGAGGCTGGGCTGCCCTTCCCCCAAGGCTTTCCCTACATAATCTAGACACTTTGTGCCTCTTCTCTCTCTCTCTCTCTCTCCTCCCTCCCTTCTTCTCTTCACCCTCTCCTCTCTCTTTCTCCTCCTCTCTCTCCTTTCTCTCCTTCTCTCTCCTCCCCTCCCCTCCACTTTCCCCATGGCGACTCCTCTGGCCTCAATCCTTGGGCCCAGTGAACTCACCCACCTGAGAGCAGCTTCTAATAAACCCCCTTTAATATAGTCTAATCTGGCTTCAGTTGGCTCATTTCACTGGCTGCAGAGAAATATATCAATAAGTACTAGGGGAACTCGGAACGTTAACTTATAGCGTTATTCCATCAAGGGAAGGAATGCTGTACCTGTTTTCCATCCAGAAGGCTGGGAGTGGATGGATGTGCATTCTGGTGACCTTTGTGCTGTCTGTGTGACCAGAGATCACATACCAGACCCTCCCACAGACCCTTGCTCCTCTCAGCCAATCTACAGAACCTATCGTACAGAAAGCGGCACACTTACTTTACAAAGAGTCTTTTTTGGCTTCCTGTTCCTCAAACAGATTTATATGTTCTTTATCATGCACACAAGATTGAGTTCATTATCACCAGAATAAGTCTTCACGAGACATGCTGTGCTAAAATATGCCTAAAATAAAACCAGTCCTGGGCAGACTCCCAAGGTATGAACCAACACAGGTTACTTAGTTGTGTTGAGCATAACTGTCTGGGAGATTGAAAAGACCCCTGAAGCCAGGAAGAAGACCTGCTCACTGGTGTAATGAGAGGATAGTCGTGAAGAGAGTGATGAGCAGGAAGCCCCTGCCTCTCTCTTGCTGTGCCTGTCCTATCTTGCTTTTCTCCCACCTGCCTGTGCCCCAGGGCAGTGGCTTCTTGGCTTCCTCCCTCTCTGCAGGCCCAGCCAAGTCTCCTTTGGCTCTTTCTCAATTCTCAGCAGCTAAATGCGTTAATTCATAAGTGAACCCAAAAGGAAGCTGTGTTCCAGCGTTGAGTCCAAATGCTTTCTTCCATCCAAATTTCCCATTAATAAAACGTATACTTTAAACCACCAATTATTTTTTATTGAAATTAAAAAGGACACAAAGATGGGTGGATAGGAAAGGGGGTGGATCTAGGAGGAGTCAGGGGAGGTGAATATGATAAAAAAAATATTATGAGAAGGTTTCAAAGATCTAATAAACATAAGGAGGAAAAAATAAAATAAATGCAAGTTTTAGTTTAAAAAAAACCTCAAACATAAAAAGAAAAATGCCATATATATTTTTTTTTAAGTATCGTTTCCACAATCTGGACAAACAGTCAGCAAAGTTTAAGGCATCAACCTGCTGACTCCAGTTACTGGCTAAGAAGACAGGAAGAGAGACTGCAGCTGGGCTTTGAAGCAGTCCCCTGATCAGTTCAGAGATCTCTTTATCCTGCTGCTGCCAGAAATAAAAGCTAGGAAGTTCACTGACTGACCCTTGACCTCTGTGTTGTCACTTATCATGTCCCTGGGTCCTCAAGGGGCCAGCTGGACATACTTGTTAAACTGATCTGTTGTTTGCAGCCTCTAAAGTGGGATCCCCCTCTCCCAGCAGGGCACTGTTTACAACGCACACTTGAAAGGCACCATTTTCTACCAGAAACACAGAAGCTTCTGAAAACAAAGGCGGAATGGGAACAGCCTGTTCATGCACAGCTTCCTGATCCCTTTGACAGTTTTTTTTTTTTAAAAAGGACAGACTGACCTTGAATTCATTATCGGCTTTCCACATAACAGGTATGTCCCACCATGCCTGATGAATCCTTTTGTCCTACTTGCCCTTTAACCTTTTTAAAACCTTGGGAGCACCATCTCTGTTTTGCTCTGCAGAGAAAGCCAGCATCCTGTAATTCCTCCTCTTTCCCAGGGAAGGCTCTCGCCAGAGTATGCACTGGCCCCTCTCTCAGGTTCAGACAGGCCTCTTCCTTGGGAGACTGATTGCTCAGAGAAAGCTAGTTAACCACTCTTTCTTCCTTGGTGGGATAATAATTCTTTCCAATTTTTAGAGAACACGTCAGAGCCTTGAACACTTAAAGAATTTTTGACTTGGGTCCAGTTCTTTTCATGCTGGAAATAAGCCCAGGGACTCACAAATCCTAGGCAAATGCTCTGCCATTGAGCTACGTATACAGCCTTGCTATCAGGTGATCTTTTTTGAAAAGCCCCTTTTATCAGGCATTTTTGAAAGTCAAAATTCTTGTTTTGCCAAAACCCTATTCTTTTCATGCTTTCTCTCCTTTGGCTAAGAATTTACGTCAATTCTTCATTCTTCATATGGAATTTCAAGTTAAGATTAAGCTACAAAATTTAGGATAAAACTTCTTATAGACCAAGCCTGAGCTCTTACAGAGTATTGGCCTACAGAGAACAGGGGTTTCCTGGTACCAAAGTGTCCCCAGTACTAAGGAGACAGGAGCCCTATCATTCTCATCTGGTTGCCCCATGCCCACAAACCCTAATAAAGATTCACTGTGATGAGAACTGAATAGGATCCTGTGAGGGTGGGCCCACATCACTCTCCCTCCTTACTCAACTTTGGTTTCAGTGGCTTTGGGTTTGGCCATAGAGATTAAAAACTAGGACCTCGTGCATGCCAGCCAAGGCTCTTTCACTGAGCTACAGCCCAGCCTGTTTCAACCTTAAAACACACACGTATACGTGAACACACATACACAATCATGTGATGTCTACTCATTGCCAAATACACAGGTCTGGGCTTAGGTTTCACACTCCACTAGCAGATGCTATGTGCTGCTGGGTTTGACAGATCACCCGCAGGTCACCCCTTTTGAGCTATGGCCAGTTGTTTTTCAGCATTTGAGTTGACAGGACTCTGTGTTTCATGTGGCTCATGGGCAGGTGGAAGCGTGTGTGTGTTGTGTGTGTGTGTGGGTGGTTGTGCGGGTCTCTATGTTGCTGTTATATACTAGAAACTCTTCTTTCATGCTACTGATATTTTATGCCACAAGGAGACTAGGTTACTGAATAACTTTAGGGCCAGAGTCGTCTGCATTTCCCTGACTGAACCCATCACAGGAAAAAGCAACGATGATATTACAAATCCTTACATTTGGGGTCCCTAGTCTCCTAGAACATAAAAGTCACATTATGTGTAAGGATTTCGTTTCTCGCCTGTTTCTGAACTGCCGTTTGATGTTCATCACTAAAGTATTTCCTGACTAGAAGCCGACTTGCTGACTCTGTTAAAGGTCTGTGACTAGTTCATTTGATTCTGCCAGCACCTTGCAGAATACCCACCATGTCTCCTTATACCCCGAATCTTCTCAGCCTTTCCCAGGCCAGTATCCAAAAAGGCGTTTTTACTTTGATCTCCTAGTTAGTTTGGCCCATTCAGAGCACAAGCAGGAGGTTGAAAGAGAAGAGGGGAGAGAGATATATCTTGGTGCTGCCTGACTTGAGGCTGTCCCTGGCATGGCCACATTCCTTTGCTAAAGGCCACCAGGACCACCAAACAGCTCTCTTTCCCCTCTAACTAGAGACTGTGTCCTGTCTTCCCCTTCAGGCTGAACACAAAGCCTTCCTCCTGGTGGCGGCCTCTGGCCACATCACCATTCTTTGTTAGTTGCTGCTTACTTAACATTCTGCTCTTCTTCAAGAGGATTTCCAGCTTGTGCTGAATTCTCTTCTCAAAACCGCCCTGTTCCTGTGAACAGTCTCCCCTAACCACAGAGCTGACCAGCAGATACTGTAAAGCACTATCTATTTTTTTCCCGCAATATAAATGTTTGTTTCAGACAAAACCCTCATCTAGTTGTAGTCTTTGTTTAAAATAAATAATTTATGAAAAACAAATTGTTCTGCTTTACATATTTCTGTCTTGGCCCAAGAACTAAAATATGACCAAAAGCAAACATTTCAAGTATTCAAGTGAATTTTTTAAAACAAAATAAAAAGTGACAATAGTTCATCTAGTAATTCATCTACTGCTCAGCCTTGATGAAATCTTAATCAGTTCAGAGAGAACTCAGACAGCACATCTGCTCATGGCTCACCGAGTCACTTGAACTTCAGTGAAAGATGGAAACGCATGATCAGAGCCCAAAGAGATGAACTCTGTTCCCAACCCCATATCTCCTCACCACAAGGACAGGGTTCTTATTTGCCTGGGACCTTAAAGAACTAGGATTGGTTTTAAGAAAGAACATTCATGAAGTTGGTAACACATCTTTGTGCTTATCCTCTGGTTTGTTTGTTGTTTGTTTTTTTCATTATCCAAATGGGGAACAAATGAAAAGACAGATGTGTCATCTTCTGTAGATAAGGATTCCTGTGTAAAGGAATGGTCAAGGGAATGTCCACTGGCAAAACTTGTATGGAGTCATGACAATAGGAGAAGCAGGCAGAGCAGACAGGTAACCATAAGAGTCCAGCCAAAGCCCAGCCTCAGGCTGACTCCAAGGTCACTCTGAGCTGTTCCACCTTAAGTCAAGGAAAGAAGTTTCTCATACCACCTTTAAACAGGGAGGCTTCAAAAGCCCAGGACAAAGCTTCAGATGCAGGGAGTGGTTCTCAGCTTAAGTCCATCATGTGTGAAGATAACTCTTAATGCGAGTTTCAAGCAGATCTTCCAAAGTCCACTGGGAAGCTGAGTTGGGATAAGCAAGCAGAACTTTAGCCCCTGTTTCCATCCTTTTTGTTTGTTTTCCCTATTGGACTTCCAGGAAGGCTATAACTGAGAAAACACATTGCGATGTTAGTGTCTTGGTGACAGAGCTCTTGTTGGTCTTGCCCACTGAGAAGCCTCACAGCACAGGGGACACAGAGAAGACTCTTGATAACCATTGAAAATGTGAATGAAACCATGTTAACCCTCACCACACCTTTATAACAGAGACAGAGCAGTTGTTCTCTCTCACTCTTGCATTGGAAGAAACTTAATATCAGAGACTTGACCAGGTTCCTGCAGGTCACATGTATTAGCGTGAGTTGGGTATCAGTGATGTGTGGGATTAAACATGCCTTGGCTTATGGTTACACCCTTTCCCTCTTATGGCAAAATAAATATAGTAAATATCAGAAATGACTTAGAAAAGTAGAATCATCCATTCATCAGATTATCAGCTAACCTGGAATTAGTAACTTTTTTACAAAATTAAAATAAAAACCTCTCACCAGGCATAAGGTGATATGTCTGATAGGCCAGTGTGCTGGGTCAGGCCGCCTCTGCACACCTTCACTGGGTCTGGCCCGCAAGCTCTCAACCCCCAACCCTGATTTCCACAGTACATCCTGGTATTAGCTCTTGCCTACCAGCTCTCTCTTCCCCCAGGTTTCCAAGTATTAAAGATCTTACACTCAAATCACACACACACACACACACACAGAGAGAGAGAGAGAGAGAGAGAGAGAGAGAGAGAGAGAGAAGAGAGAGAGAGAGAGAGAGAGAGAGTGAGAGAAGAGATCCCAGGGAATCGGATAAAGCAACTCCCTGAGTTTCTGAGTTTGGCATAAGCTTCTGCTTCCTCTAGGGAGACACCCCTCCTCTATCCTGGACCTCAGAGGAGGAAGCTACACCCAGAGATCACATTCTGGCCCTGAGATGAAAACAGGAAATTGATAAGCACGGATCTCAATCTTCCAAGGGTTTCCAAACCAGGAAAAACAACTTCAGTCGACACGCCAATCTAGACTAATAGCTAGCACAGTAAAGTAACTACCAAGCCAATACTTTTCAATAGCATTTAAAAAGGAAAGACCTGAGCTTCTGGCCTAAGATATTGAAATAACCGAGAGAGGAGGAAATCCTGAAACTTTACCAGTTAGATGCTCACTTAGAGCTAATTACCCCAAACAAGAGACCTCTTGTTAAAGCGGAGAGAGAAGTTAGCAGGCAATCATGTGGCGCTACAAGCAAGAGTGCAAACAAAGAGCCTTTGAACCTCTGGGGTAGACAAATTGGTTCTTTGGTACTTTCCTAATGAGGAAAAGGGGATAGAATTTAAATACTTGGAGATGGAGGCAGGAGGGTTGAATCCACCGAGCAACACTTCTCAGAAGGAAAGAGAGGCCAGGGAAGAGAGTCACACAGGCACTTTAATAGGCTATAATTCCATGTGCAAACCTAAAAGAGAAAATGGTGAATCTGAAGGCTATCGCTGCTGGGACAACAGAGGAAAGGAAACACAATGCACACACCAGGCTGGCAGAGGACAAAGTCTGAACACTGTGGCTTAATTTATCGCCTTGCTCCGTACCAAGCTGAGGCAGATGCAAGATGCCTGCGAAAGAGCCCACTTAGAATTAGGAGCCCAGAAACGCATCTTCCAGGTTACTTAGAGCAAATAGTCTGTTAGCAAACCCCATCCATACAGTGACTCTGATAGAAACATGCGTTTTAATTCCTAGCTAATAAAGCATGGTTATGGTAAATAGCTTTGGAATGGTTGCCAGAAAACTGAGCGGAAAACACTGAATCTGCCTTTTACCAGATGATTAACTTTGGGCAGCTGACCTAAATTCTCTGAGCAATGACGTTCTCAGTAGCAAATGGATTGGTAACAGCCAACTCATAGTCTACTAAAGAGGTAATCAAGTTAGACAGTCTACTTCAGGCTATTACTTAAAAGCCTAGACTCAGGCTGGAGAGATACCTCAGCAGCTATCAGCACTCGTTGCTCTTACAGAGGGTTTTGTTCCCTGGATCCACAGGGCGCATACAACTGTCCGCCACTCCAGTTTCAGGAACCAGAAGCCTCTTCTGACCTCCCGAGATAGCCAGGTACCTGCTTCAGATGCACTTACACACCCTCAAGCAGAGTACTCATACACAATTAAATAAATAATAAATAGATAAAATAAATATAAATAAATGTGAAAATGCCTAAACTTTACCTGATTGGTTATACAAGATTGATGGCTGTACAATAAGCAGCAGCCTTTACGTCACTGGCACAGCATGACAGTATGGAGCACTGGTTTGAGGTAAAAGTTCTATAGATTAGCAGGGAGCAAAGGGCTGTATAGATGAGTCAGAAAACTTTGAATGTATACAAGTCCTGTGCACTTAGAAAGTCATGTGTCAAAGCTAAGAGTCCTGAAGAAGAATAAGTTCTCTGTAACATAGATATGTGAGACTCTAAAACTATAGAAGGATCTGCTTTACACTAAGCAGGAGAGAAATCCTCTTGGGTCGAATTCATGGGGACCCATCCTTTGCTTTCTCCACCACTATATTCTATATCAAATGTGTGAGAGTATATATGAGTAGGGCAAGCATTGGGGACCTCAGGTCAAGGCCAAGTGTGGTAAGAGAGAGAGGGAGGAGAGATGAGAGAGAGAGAGAGAGAGAGAGAGAGAGAGAGAGAGAGGAGCTGGGATGGATTTTCAATGAGTTCAAAACAAGAAAAAATAGGAAAAAGAGAAGAAAGAAAGAAAGAAAGAAAGAAAGAAAGAAAGAAAGAAAGAAAGAAAGAAAGAAGAAAGAAAGAAAGGAAGAGAAAGTAGAAGGAAGGAAGAGAAGGAAGGAAGGAAGGAAAGGAAGGAAGGAAGGAAGGAAGAAACTAGTACAAAAGTTGAGATGCTCACACTCTGATAGCTAGACCCAAAACACAATAGCCTGGACTAACCCATGTTCCACATACCACTCATCTGCGTATGAAGGATGGACAGAGCCAGGCTAAGCCTCTAAGGATTCTGGGAAGCCTGACATTATTCCCTCTTGAATTAGTCTTCCCTGGGCCAAGAACTAGTGGACTCAATCATTCCCTTTTCCCTTCACTTAGGATCAGGGCATACCAAACGAGCTGGCTTCAACATGGCCTTAGACATAACTGAATCTTACCTGGTAGGACAGACACTGGGTTTCCAAAAGGTTAGGAGCCTTGACTTATCACAGGCTTAAGTATGACATAGCCTGAAGTTGAATTTGGTGTTATATTCTATTTCCATATGCTGCATGTAGATACTTATCCAAAAACTTCTGGAGAAAGGTGGCCAATCTTGCAATAGTTTGTATAAAACTTTAAAACCTGGACTTTAAGAGCCTCAACTCAGATTCAAGATTCCTGGACTTGGTCTAACTGAACTTCACAGCAGCCTACCACCCAGAACTGTGATCATACTGCATAGCTTTCCTGAACATAAAGTGAGGTAGCACGGACTATTGCTAGTGATGAGCCGCCAGCACTGCAGATACCTGATGCTGGTTCTCCGATTATTGATCAAGCTGTAACCAGCCACTGAACTTGAAATCACTCAAGAGAGCCAAAAGATATCAGGAGCCTTGAGAAAGCACATGCTTGTAAGTTAGAAAAAAGAGAAGACTGGTTAACTTCATGACCCAGATAAATCTAAAGCTAGCTAAACTCAAGATCATATAGGGGCTATCAGAGGCAGAGGAAAGCAGCAAGCACCCTCCTGGCTGTTTTATTGAATTCCATTTCAAGACTTTGACTTTTTACCCACAGAGGACTTGGGGTGAGAAGGGAGAACATAGAAACTGATAAGCACAGAAACCGATAAGCACTGAGCAAAAAGGCTTTGTCCTCCGGGATGAAAACCGGATCCTCATGACCTGGCGAGCCTATGGGATAGCGTACTGACTCCAGATTCTAAAGAAAAGGGAGCAAAGAAAGATAACCCTAAAAAGTCGTCAGCAGGTTTTTAACATGTGCCGGATTTCCACAGCCACAAGTTATCAGACAGAACAAAAGCTATGGATGGTCTCTGTGGACAGGCTTTTTCTGGAATTCCAGCTTAGACGTGGTTGGCCAACACGCATACCCAGGCATGTTTAAATTGTTGTAATCCTAAATTAACTATACAAACAGGAAAGTAGAATCCTCTCATTTGAATGTTTCATGGAGGGAGGTGTGGAAGGGAGTAAGCATCCTCTCTCCTTTAAGGACTAAAATCAACTATTTAAAATTTGGGTACCCATTCCAGCAAAAGACTTACATTTATTCTTTCAATTGAAATGAAGAGATGAGGAAAGAGAACAGGCTGACCCATGTTTAATTATTTTTTTAGGATAACCCACATTTGAAAACATTAGCTATCAGAACCGAGAAAGAACTCCGTAGACACGTGCTTCGAGGACCCTGTTCTTGCTGTTGAACACAAAGCAAGCTGAAATGACTGCTCAGAGGTTCACAATTTCTTCAGTTTCCATCTCTAGGGAGACCAGTGCAGGTGACTACACAGATGCTGGGCTGCCAGAGATGGCAGTGTGGGCAATGTTTCAACTGTGTCCCCACAAGTTCATGTATTGAAGCCACATAGTCCTCAGCTTCATACCTTGGTACTATTTGGAAGGAGGACTTCTTGGGAGATAGTGGTGCTTAGAAGTCATGACGGTGGCATGTGTATGACATGAGGAAGAGAAAGTTTGTTGTGGATAGCCCCAGCCTTGTATTTTGATCCTAGTTCCACCCCACTGAGAGGGGCTCCAGAGGAGGATTGAATCATTGTTGTGGATAGCCTCAGCCTTGTATTTTGATCACAGTTCCCAGTGGATAGCCCCAGGCTTGTATTTTGATCCTAGTTCCACCCTTCTGGGAGGGGCTGCAGAGGATGATTGAATCTGGACACAGATGACATCTTGTGAACCTTCTGTCCAATTAAAACCTGTAAAATAAAGGCTAAAGCCAGTGATTGGGCAGTAGAAGGGGAGGTGGAGAAAAAGGCTTAGGGAGGAGAGAGTGAGAGGAATTCGATATAAAAGGAGGTAGAAGTAGAAGCTAGAAGGAGAAGAGAAGGAGTCCTGGGAGAGAGAAGCAGAAAGAGAAGCAGAGGCAGCAGCAGGAGGAAGCAGGCAGACGGAAGCCGGCGGTAGAAGGAAGCAGACGATGGAAGACAACCTCCAGGCCTGAATGAACCGTAAATTATAAGGGATCTCATAGCCGGCAATTAGAGTAGTGTAATGGTAAATCTGCCCAATCCAGGTGTACAATTTATATCATAATTATTGAGCTGACAGATGGGCTCTTTCTTGTTCTTGCACCACTTTCTATATTTTCCCCTTCTTTGTCTTGCATTCTTCTTTTTTTTTTTTCAAGGCAGGGTTTCTCTGTGTAGCTCTGATTGTCCTGACACTCTTTCTAGACCAGGCTGGCCTTGAACTCACAGAGATCTGCCTGCTTCTGCCTCCTGAACTGCTGGGTTTAAAGGCACGTGGCCCCACTCCTGGCTTGCCTTGCATTCTTGAGAACCTGGCCCAGTTCCCAGATAATCAATCAACCACTCAATAATCCAATATCATATATTTTGTTTAGAGAAAGAAAATAGACTGAAAGTAACTCTTTGAGACCTTCAGAACTCAAAGAATCCTCGACAGCAGTGGTGAATGATGAGACATCTCTCTGAACTAGTGTTTCATGGTTAGAAAGCATGTCTGAAAAAAAAAATTTTTGTTAGCATCTATTGTGCAGTGTGCTGAGCCTGCTCAGGGAAGAGAGAAAAATAAGGTTATGAAGTAGACCCAAAGTACACTGGGACAGAGAATGTACACAGGGCCATAGGCAGCACATATGCAAGTAAAGAGATTTCACATTTGAATTCTCCTGGATGATCATTAAATAATCCTTAAAACCATGATTTTTATTTGTGTTTTCTATTCCCTTGGAATCAGACATTTTGACACATGTTTGGTATAAGTAGTTTAAGAAGTATCACTAGGGCCAAGGGGACATCTCAGTGATTCAATCTGTTTGCTATTAAGCCTAACAACACAGTTTCCAGGATCCACTTGGTAGAAGGAAAAAGAAAGTAGTTTTGTTCAAGTTGTTTTTTTGTTTGTTCTGTTCTGTTTCTAATTCTGTCATAAATTTTTAATTTAGGGTTCTGGGTAAGTGTAAAATCCAGTGTGAAGAGAGCTGGGCAGTGGTGGCATGTGCCTTTACTTCCAGCAATGGAGAGGCATGGACAGACAATTCTCTGAGTTCGAGGCCAGCCTGGTCTACAGAGTACTTTCCAGAACAACCAAGGGCTAGTGCGCACGACCCACACACACACACACACACAAACACACACATCACCACCACAACAACAACACAAAAAACAAAACAAAAAAACTGTCTCAAAAACAAGCAAGCAAACAAACAAACAAAAAATCCAATATGAAACACTACCCTCATTATACAGAATTTCATTGAGATGTCTAGACTTTGAATCTGGTTCATTCATTTCTATGTGTGATTTCTTTTACTCATAAGTTTTTTTTATAATAAAATCTATGAAAATTAAATTAAAAGTGAGAGAACATATTTTTACAAAATGTCCTCAGACTTCCACATGTTCACATATCACACTCACTCATGAATGCTAAATAAATAATCCATAATATTATTATTTTATTGTTTGCACACAGGTGCTTTCCCTGCCTGTACATCTGGACGTGACTGGTGTCCTTGGAGACCAGAAAAGAACATTGGATCCCTCTGGAACTGAAATTACGGATGATGATGTGGGCTTTGGGAATAAGTCCAGGGTCCTCTGGAAAAGCAGCCAATGCACTGAACTACGGAGCTATCTCTCTACCCCCCTAATTTTTTAGAAAGTACCAGCGGAGAGCAGAACAGAGAAAAGAAAGCTTGTGGAGACAGAAGGGAAGAGCTAATGAGAGGTTGAGTACTGAGGCCCTTACATCAGCATCAGATGCTCACTGGTTCTGCTAGGATGTCTGAAGAGTGTAAAGAACTTGTCCCTGAAACAGCTGGTTCACTAAAAGACATGAGATACTACAAATACAATCGAGTTTCCATATCCATGACATGCATGGAGTCAGATAATCCTGGATGGCAACTATTTTGGCCAAACAGTGGTAGACACCTGTAATGCCTGCACTTGGAAGCGGGTAGTGAGATTGAAGCACACCTACACCACATAGTGAGACCCTGCCTGAAACAGAGAAACAAAATGTGTACAACACACATGCACACGCACATGCACACACATGAGTGTGTACTTTCTTGTCACTCTAACAGCTACTTACACTACACTTACATTACATCAGGAATTATAATTAATCTAGCCTCAAGTGGCTGTGCACACCTTTAATCCCAGTACTCAGGAGGCAGAAGCAGACAGAACTGTGAGTTCCAGGTCCGTCAGGGCTGCATCATGAGAACCAGACTGAAAAACAGCTAGACAGACAGAGTAAGCGAGGGCTATGATTGGGTTTTACCTTGTTCCCCAGAGTTCTTGAGTTTGATCCTAAAGGTGCTAATATTAAAACGTGGGGCCTAGCAGAGGGTCTTTAACTACTGGGGATATGTGCAGAAGCAACTGAAATGATACTTCCTGAACTCTAACAGGAATTATTTGTTTTAAAAGTAAACCCAACCCCCGAACCAGCTTTGGTGTCCCATTTTATGGTGCCATATTCCTCCCTGTCACCTAAGCTCCTGCTGTGGTGCTATCTATAATGATGATACAGCCAAAGGAACTTCACAAGAATTAGCCATTTGCCGTTTAGGCACTGAGATTCCAAAGCTGTGAGCTAGCCTCCTTCCTTTGTAAGTGCTCGGTACTCCTCCTTGTTACAGTCATGAATGATGAACCAATATTAAAGCTTTTTGAGCCTACATTCTCGAAATGTCGGTTACATACAAAGGCCTACACCATTTTCAGTAAAGAACTGAGATCTGCAGAGGTTTTAAAAATTTTTTCATAATATTTATTTATTTTTAATTTACACATATGGACATTTTGCTTGCACATACCTGTACATCAAGTGCATGTCTACTACCTGCAGAGACCAGGAGAGGACATCAGATCTCCTAGAACTGGAGTTACAGATGGCTGTGAGCTGCCGTGTGGGTGTTAGGAATCAAAGCTGAATCCCCTGGAAGAGCAGCCCCGCTCTTGACCACTGAACATTCTCTAGCCCCATATCTGCAAATTTTGTTCTAGAAAAAGTCACTTCCTCCCCAGGCTCTGAAAGATAACTTTACTCTGGCAACTTTCACTCCAGAATGTAGCCAGGACTTAATATAGCCAAGCTAAACTTACAAAACCCAAAGACACACTGGAAGTATTAGAGATGACAAAGAACAGAATGCAGAAATGCAAAAGAGCAGAGCAGCTTGATCTAGCCTGTCTGTAGAACCGATTAAAATCAGAAGGGACTCCAGAGCAATGAGTGATAGCCCCAGGCACATTGCCTGAGTGAACCATCCATAAACCTTTCTCCTTGTATTAATGGTAACATAATAAACTCACCAAGCTTTCTTAAGAATAAAGTAGTTCCTTTGGTCAGGATATGATTTGATTTGTGTGAATCACCTGGTTTCTCAATAATTACTTTTAGTGTTTCTAAACGTATTTTCTTACTTTTAAACATTATCTTTGCTTGTTGCAGAAAAATGTACTACATTTAAAGGCTTGCTTAGGGATTGGAGAGATGGCTCAGCTGTTAAGAGCACTTCCTGCTCTTGCAGAAGACCTCGGTTTATTGTAGTTCACAGCTGCTGGTGACTCCATTCCCAGAGCATCTATACTTTCTCCAGGTCCTGGACCTATGCAGTATGCATGCAAACAAGCAGGTACATACACATGCTCATTCACATGCACATAAAATGAATAAATCTTTTTTAAAGGCTTTACTAAAATTATTCATTATTCTTTAGTGAATATTCCCTACCAAAAACATAAAAAATATGAGCAAAACTAAGTTTATTGTATATTACTTAAACTCCTGTGTGTAGATGTGATCGTGGTATACGGGGGAGGGCCAGTGCACACTGGTCTGTGCCAGTGTGTGGAAGCCTGAACTTAGAACTACACCATTTCGTCTAGACCAGTGGCCACAAGCCCTGGAGATTACTCTATTTTCATTCCTCCCAGTACTGAGGTCACAGGCCTGTGCTGCCACACCCAGCTGTCATATATGAATGCCTGAGTTCTAACCAATGTAATTGCCTGACAATAAAGAAACGAAATTATGATAAGGCTTCCAGGATGACATCCAAGGTCCTTATCTTGTACTCACACCCTGTGCTGTTCCTTCCCACATATTTCGGTGTATGACCTAGGAAAGAATGCAGACTTTATATGATTACAGTCAGAGTACAGAATTAGCATAGGTCCCCATCGATAGATGAATGGGTAAAAAATGTGTGGTGTGGATATACCTGATGGAGCGTCATTTGGTTATAAAGAAGAACAAAATCAATTGTGTACAGGAAAATGAATGGAACACCCAAGATCACCGTGCTCAGTGAAATAAACCAGATGTCAGAAGCACATACCACATTTCCTCTCTATGCAAAATCTGGTTGTTTGTGTGTTCGTTTTTGTAATGCACAAAAGTAGAAAGGGACTATTTAGAGGAGAAATAAGAAAAGGTAATGGGGTAGTATGGTCAAAGTTTGTCTACACATGCATGAAAATGTAACAAAACCCATTGTTTCATATAATAAGTAGATTTCAAGTTTTTAAAAAAAGAATAACTCAACCTTGACCAAATAAGCTACTCCCTTCCCCCACCTCACCACCACCACTCTCCAGATGCAGTGGTTAATGTAGAGACCCAGAATGGGTCATTGTGTTGAGATGAAGTGGCAATGAGTAGTCCCGCTTAGATGGGGTATCATTACCCCAATGGACTGTAATCTCATGACAAGCCCTGATCCAGAATATCCAACAAAACCCTGTGAGATTCCTCATACTAAAACACCCACTGTACAATACATATTTTTGTAGATGTAAGCCCTGATCTGAGAGGATAATTTGTTATGCAATGCTAAATAACCAACAGTTCCCCCCAAAAAGTAGAGTGTTATTTGGTAATAAAATACCAGATTTTCAGGGTATATGTGGTGGTACACGTATATAATCCTAGGACTCAATAGGCTACATCAGGGAGATCAGGGACTGAAGGTTAACCCAGTCAAATAGACTTGTAGATTAGCCTGGGCTACATTGAGACATCCAGTCGGGGGGCAGGGGTGGGGAGTTGGGATCAGATTCCTGAGGACATGAAAAAATGATGAGCATAAAATATCAAGCAAAAAATAATAACAAGAATTGAAACTATGAAGGATTGTTGCATATCTGTTGTTTCCTTCAGATCAGCAAATATCTTTCCTTCCCCTCTCTCTTCTGCTAATTGAACTTCCTCTTCTAGTTGAAAAACTACAATGTTACATTTTCACTGTCAACCTACCTGGACTTAGTATCACTTAGAACACACAATGCCTGTGAGTGTGTTTTCAGAGAGGTTTGTTTAGCTGAGAAGGGAAGACCCACCCTGAAAGTGGGTGCGCCATGGGTTAGGGTCTAGACTGAATAAAGAGGAACAAAGAATAAAGGCAAACAAGGGTAAATGTCCATCAATCTGTTCTCTCTGCCTGCAGAGAGTGTGGCCAGCCACCTCACCACCCCTTCCCAGAATACCGCTTGGATCATGAACCACAATAAGCCCTTCTGTTCTTAGGATGCTTTGATCAGTATGTTGTCACAACAATGAGAGAAATAACAGAGAAACTTTCTTACATGCTTCAAGTAGAGCTGTCTCCAATCCATGTAAATCAAAAGAGGGAGTCAGATCAAATTAAGACACATCAGGAAAGGCAGACAATCAAGAGCAATTCCGAACCTTTTCCTCCCTGTGCTACTAAGGGGATAATAGTCTGATTTGCTAAATAAATTTAAAGGGGGTGAAGGGATCAGACACCTGGATGGTAGTTGTTAGAGTCATGGTCAACCTCAGCATTGTCGGTTTTGAGTCAATAAATGATCTTTTTGTTCACATTAGTCAGGATTGAGTGCTTGTGGTTGCACATAACACATAGTGCAAAATGTGATAGGATCTTAAATTTGCATCAGAGTAAATAATAAAATTATTTTAGAGAAAACGGTCAAGTCTATGAAATGATAACAGTGATTCTACCTAGACCTGTCACTACAGATTAGTGAACTCGCTGTAATCAAGTTTTTTAAATTCATTAAATTTGGCCTTCAATGATTCCATACGTGTATACTATGCATTCTCGTGACTCTCCTTTTCCCTGTACCTGTCTTTCCCCCACCCTGCCCCTCTATCAATTCCCACTTTCTATAAGTCATGTTCCCACAGTCCTGACTCTTTGCTTTGTTTTGGTACCCACCGAATTTAATCAGGGCTGTCTCAGTGACTATAGGTTTGAAACTGTCCACTGGAGCCCAGCAGGTTCATTAATGGATATACAACTGATAAATATTCTCCCAGAATATATCGGGAGCCACCTGTTAGGCAGAGTTGAGTCCCTTCCCTGTCTGTGATTGATGTTTGCCAATGCCAGTCTTGAGCAGGCCTGGAGCAGGTAAATAGACACAGCTTCTTTGAGTTCATGATCACGTCTATGTCATACCCAAAAAGATGGTATTTTGCAGGAATTTTTAAAACACATATTCTCAGCTCCCAGAATCAGAAGTTCTTAGAGCTGGAGAGATAACTCAGTGATTAAGAGCCTTTGTTGCTCTTGCAGAAGACCTGGGTTTGGTTACCAGCATCCACATGCTGCCTCACTGCTGTAACTCAAGATCTAGGAATTCTAATGCTTTCTACTGACCTCTAAGGTGACCAAGCATGCAGGTAATGAATATACATGCATACAGGCAAAACCCTCGTATACATAAAATAAAATAAAATAAAATAAAATAAAATAAAATAAAATAAAATAAATCTTTTTAAAAAGTAAAGAATCGTAAGCTTTTGCCCCAGTACTTCTACTTTGCAGATTAGATCTTTTATTGAGTACCTGGCAACTTTTAATAATATATACAAATTATTGTTATTTGCAAGTGTGTATATTCATATAGACGTTAACATGGGTTGGGGGAGATGTGTGTGCGCACATGTGTGGATGTGTGTGAGGATGACAAAGTCCGACATCTGATGTCCTTGCTCTCTAGTTTATTATTTTAGACAAGGTCTCTTGCTGAGCCTGGAGCTCTGCAATTCTAGACTGCCTGGCCAGTGAGCCTCAAGGATCTGTCTCTACTCGGTGCTGGGATCACAGACATGTGCTGCCACCGGCGGTTTTCTGGATTCTTATTTGCTAAGGTTGGGGTTGGGGTTGAACACAAGATCTCATGCACTCTATGCTAGCACACTTCCACAGAGCTACACACCCCAGCCTCACAGCCCATTTTCAGTGTGTGTTCTGGGTTTTTGAACCCAGGCCCTCGCGCTGCATCTCCCCAGCTGTGTAATTATTTCAACTACCAACACATCCAGAATTCCCATGTGAAAAATTAAGAGTAATAGAATTGATTGCCTTTCCTTGCCAGCTTCCGTCTTCCTCAATCCTTTGTGGTCTCCAGTTCACACTGCCCGGTGCACACTCTCAGGTTCACACTATCACTTTCAGATTCATAAGCTTAAAGTTTAGACTTTGAACTGAGATTCCTATTGTGATGAATTGTGCGCCCTGTTGGTTTAGTGAGACTAGCAATAATGAAATACAGACACGTTATTAGGGAAGCATTTTTTTTCATTTCTGATAAAGAATATAGCTCAGCTATTAGGACAAAATACAGATCTGAGTCTCGAGAGAGTGAGTCATCGTGGATCAGAAAACGAGACTTGAGCCCTTCATTTTCACACTCCTATACCCTGCTAACTCTAGAAGCACATAACTAACAAATATTTTTAAGGAAAGAAAGAAAAGAATTTCATGGTATAATCACACTGAATAAAACAAGAAGCCTGTTGATTTTCTTTTTTTTTTTTTTTTTTAAGAAAAACAACTCAGGCTCTCTGGAGACAATTTTGTAGCTCCTATGTCGGAAGCAGGACCCTTGCCCCCTACCACCACCCCCTATCTTCCTCCACCTGCACAATGCCCCTGCAGCTTGGCAACCACCAGATTCTGTTTGACGGCAGTAAGTTGTTCTCAGGCTCTTAGACTACCATGTCCTCTAAGAAAAGCAGAGAATGGGTTGGCAACTACAGATAGGAAAAGCAGTGTACAATATCTCGAAGAAAGGCAGGTAGACCACCTATTGTTCCAGGGCACAGGCCGAGAAGATTCTGTACTTTCCCACCACCTGGTCCCTCTTACCCATCCCCTTGTAAAACGCATTATAAAAAGGTGCTTTGCACCCAAATACACGACTCTTGACAAGCGAACGCTTCCTGAGTCCTTTCTCTCTCTCGCCCATTCTTCTCAGGTTGCGGTCCTCCCGGGTCATCACGAATTACTATCCTCCCCGGGTCATCACGAATTACTAAGGACCTGCGGGTCGTGTCACTCCTAAGTGATAAGAACTGAATGATTTCTACAAATAAAATTATCAAATCTTTGAGCAGCATCTGCTTCTTTCAGTGTACGATGTCCTGTTTTCAAATTCATGTACATCATTGATTTAGTCAGATTCTCTGGAACAGGAGTTACAGACCCTTGAGAGCTGCCACGTGGGTGCTGGGAATTGAACTCAGGTCCTCTAGAAGAGTACCCGGTGCTCTTAACCACTGAGCCATCACTGCAGCCCCTCAATGGACAGATTTAACCTTGGCTACAATATTAAGTGACAAGTGTTAGAGAATATTTAATTCATTCAGTATATTTAAACCACACATGCCTGGTATTAATCTCTGATTTTATACACCTTTATTTCTATTCACAAATGAGAGAAAGCTAGTCCACCGCTGTCCTATCAGGTAAATGCATGTTACATGTGCACTTTGGAACTTCCCCAGAAGGAAGGTGCACTCCATACGGAACATCTACAGAGGTTGAATGGCAGGTTAGGAGAGGATGGAATGCTTGAAGGTCATAATTACATTTTGTCTTAGGATATCTTTAGCCCCTTTAACAGCCATTCCTTGCTCACCTCCGTTTCTGACTTCATATCTCTGGGTCTACTCATGTGAACACCTTTTGTACTAACAGACAATTAGCTTCTAGCGTCTGCCAACCCAAAACCCAAGCATGTCACCAGATAACAGCATCTGAGATCTATAGCAGGGGTTTCCACACACTGCTGTAGCCCATTGACTTGATGTTCCCACCAATGTATTTGAAAAATGTTTGCTTCAGGATTTTCTTTGATCTGTGATTTAAAAGGGGGAGGGGGACTTTATGAAACTTGGAATTTGGGGTAACCTGGATCTGTTTCCAGGCTGTAGTCACTCATTTTTGACACCCAAATAGACTATCTTTTTTGCCCTTTATGTAAAAACAGAGTTTTTAATGTCAAGAAGCAATAAAAGAATGCTTTCCTCTTTCTAAAATTTTCTTCAGCAATATTTTAATTTGAAAGTAAATTTTTAAGTCCTAATAAGGCAGAAGCAGGAAGATGTCAAGTTCCAGGCCAGCCTGTGAAACATGGTGAAATCTTGTCTCAAGAGAGAGAAGGCAGATGGGGGAGCTGAGAACCATATGTGGAAAATAAACTACGATATAGAAATTATAGCATTCTGTATCTAAAGTATCAATGGATACTACAGCTGTCACAGAAAATAAGGATTATAAATCACAGGATTGTTGTAAATGTTAAATGTCATGACAGGCATTGTCTTAGGGTTTGACTGCTGTGAACAGACACCATGACCAAGGCAACTCTTCTAAGGACAACATTTAATTGGGGCTGGCTTACAGGTTAAGAAGTTCAGTTCATTGTCATCAAGGAGGGAACATGGCAGCATCCTGGCAGGCATGGTGCAACTGAAGCTGAAAGTTCTACATCTTCATCTGAAGACTGCTAGCAGAATACTAGCTTCCAGGCAGCTAGGATGAGGTCTTAAAGCCCACACCCACAGTGACACACCTGCTCCAAGAAGGCCACACCTACTCCAACAGGGCCATACCTTCTAAAAAGTGCCACGCCCTGGGGGGAGCATATACAAACCAGGACAGGTGTGGACGTGCTTCATGAAGGATGCTATCACACGTGGGGACCAGCTTCTAAGAGAAAGTCTTGTGCATAACTGACTATGGTATACTAAGCATGTCTGAGCTCAGATGTAGACAATAGAGCCAGTGAAGAGCTGAGCATTAAGAATGAATGCTGGTTCTGGAGGTAAATGTTCCCCCTCCTTCCCTCTGACCTGTTTTATTTCTGCAAGTAAAACTTACCAAACTCAATAGAAGTCAAGGAGAGGAGAGGAGACGTTGGTTAAGTTGTAGAGGGGCTGCCAGTGGTTTTAATCAGTGTAGGGACTGTTAAGGCTGGGAGAGGACCGCTAAGCCTTCTGACAGAACCGTCTAAGGAGAGGCTATTAAGGCCACTGTCAATGAAAAGACAAACTTGGGTTTAAGAGGCCTAAATTCTCAATGCTGCTGGTAAAAGAGGAGATATCACTACTTCCCTTTTCCTGGAGTGCTGACTACAAAGTGTGACTTTGATCCTCTTTCTGTGTCTTTGCAATGTATGCACACTTGGTTAAATATCTGGTACTTAAATTTTGTTGATCTTGAAATTGGAGGACACCCTGCAAGAGTTAGTTGGTTTTCACTTACACCATATGTGTCCTAGGAACAAATTCAGACTTAGCAGCAAGCACCTTTACCCACCAGGCCATCTCATCCACCCTGTTTAAATGTTTGAAAACCTAAACCAACTTTAAGACACAGAAATAAATATCCTTTTCCATACCCTACAGCCCTCTCTAAATGCTAAACATCAAAGAAGGCAATGTGATTCTTTCTGTTTCCTGGGACCTTGAGGGCTTGACTTTGGTGGATGCCTCAGTTCCGAAGTACAAAAGCCCCATCTGTCACACAAACATGAGATGTTTGTTTTTCCACTGCATGAGCCCAATTAACTCACACCGATAAGCAGCCCATTACCTGGAGAGTCTAGGATAAGATCTTTGAGCAGATGCTGCTACAAAAATCCTCTCTGTAAGAACTGTCTAGTTACTGTTTGCACCAAAAAGGAATTTTTTTTTTTTAAAGGTGATTACACGTTGTACCTGATTAACTAGTTTAAAAGATGAGATTGTGCTTCTTTCTCTTAAGAGATTGCCTGAGAGATGGATATCACGTTCTGCTTCGTGCTTAGTCAGCAGCAAGACTGTTTCCTTACTCATTACTTTTGTGGGAAGATTTATCACGTGGGCAAGGCAGTATGAGAGCCACAGAGCTCATGTGGAGATCAGAGGACAACGTTCAGGAGTTGGTTCTCTCCTTCTGTCTTTCTGCGGATTCCAGGCTTGCTGAGGCAAGCGCCTTTACCTGCTGAGCCATCTCATCGACCCAAGAGATTTTATTATTATTATTATATTTTCCCAAGATCAATTATGTCTGTACTAATGGGCAGAAATTATTGACCCTGTCACAGAGATAAACACACAACACAAGCTGCCCATTTATAAACCCCAGAGTAGAATTTGAACAAAATATAGCATCAAGATAAATTTTATCACACCATATGCACAGCTGTGTGCGAGCATGCTGCCTCTTGCCAGGTTTCTGAAATGAGAAGACAGTAACAGGAGATGGAAATGGTCCAATGTGTGTTAAGGGAATCTCAAGAAGAACAGAAAAATAAGATTGTGTCTGTGTGTGAGTGTGTGTGTGTGTGTGTGTGTGTGTAAGAGAGAGAGAGAGAGAGAGAGAGAGAGAGAGAGAGAGAGAGAGAGAGAGAGAGGAGAGGGACTTAGGACTTGTTTGGGGGTTCAATTATCAAAGTATCATATACAAAATAAAATAGCATCCACCTTCTGTAGAACAATGTTACCAGGATTCAATTTATAGTCTTTTGTTTTCTTTTCCTTGCATAGTTTTGGGTTGGTTTTTGTTTGTCAGACAGTTATCAGATTGTATATATTGATATTTTTAAACTAGTTGTTCATAACAGCCCTTTTCAAACTTCCCTGTATCTACATGAAAATCAATTGAGTGAACCATTTCTCTCTTAGACAGCACTTGAATTATGTCTAATTCTAATGTATTTTAATACTAAGAGTTATACTGGCAAGGAAATCTTCAGAAAGCTAAACCTAAGGATATATTTTCAGAAACCAAATGCTTTCACCGGCAACTTGCATTGTTTTATAGAAAAGGAGTAAATAGATTAAACACATTCTCTTGTGTCTGCAGTTTACTCTTTTGTGAAACACACAGTGTACAATCATTCCCTAGACATTGTTCGAAGAGACTACAAACCAGTGTCTTCACAACTTTCATCCTTTCTACAGCGACACCTAGTGTTGCAATGGGGTATACCACTTCAGAAAAATTCAACAGAAAAATTCAAATTCACTCGTTCCAACTGCCAGCAATCTCATAGGCATGGAAAGACAGCTGAGATCTTGCAACAATCTGAACTCTGATTTACAGCTTCTTCCCAGCAGGCTTCTCAGACTTGGCTCACACTAAAGTCACCTGGATGCCTGGTGGCCCTCAGCTGTGATAAAGCTCCCCTGGGTGATTCTAATGTGTAGCCAAAGCCGAAAGCCATAGCTCCACTTATACCCCATCCTAAGACCTATCACAGGTTAACCAGCAGGGACTTTTGATGCTTTATCCTTCCCCTGTATTTCACTTTGTAAGTACAATGGTCAATCTCGATTGCCAACTTGATTGGATTGAAAAGTGTTTAGAAATAAGCACTCCTCTGGATGTGTCGGTGAAGGCATTTCCAGAAGCAATTAGGTAAGGGAGAAGGCCTTCCCCACCTGTGGGATGTGGGCAGCACCTTCTCACAGCCTGTAGAGGAATACAGAATAAGAGGAGGGAACCAAGACAGCCTGACAGGCACATGTTCCGACACCCACTACACCTGTAATTCCTCCTTCAAGTTATTCTTCAGATATTTGTCACACCAGTGAAAACGCTAATGCAGGAGACCATCTGAGGTCCTGAAGTAGTGTAATCAGTCACATATTGATTGTTGTTCAGAACAATTTCCACTGTGACATAAGGTCAAGGGGTACAGGACTCTCATCTGCACATTAATCTTATCATCCACTGGCTTGCTGGAGGTTGGCACTCCTCAGGTGAGGGAGATCTAACCTATTTTTCATATGAGGTAGAATTGATGAGAGGAAAGGTAGATAGAGACAGAGAGGAAAATATCACTATACCCCTCTCATTGTCCCCTTTCTTGAAACATGGAAATGGAATTGGCTTTTGGATTTGCACTTTCCCTCAGAATATAACATAACTGGCCCAAAATAATCCATAGGCCTTAGACTACATCTCAGTTGGTAGATTCAGTTTGCCCAATACCTAGTGGAGTTTATGCCAGTTAAAAGATTATGCTACTCAAAGACTCGCTGTCAAACTTCAGGGCAAAGTAAAGATTTGAAGCTCAACACATCATGGCTACCTGACACCCTAACCTCTCTCTCTACACACACACACACACACACACACACACACACACACACACACACACAAACTTTCGACTCCAACTTTTCTATACAACCTAAATTCTCAGATAGCAGTCCTTCTGAATGAGCCTATAGCAAGGAGGGATATTGCTTTCAAGGTCCTGTGCCTTTACCTTTAATACTCTAAGAAGGAGTCAGGGATGGTGGTACATATTTGTGATCTCGGTTGTGAGGAGGCCAAACCAAGAGGAGTGCAAATTCTACGTCAGCCTGGGCTTCTCAGGGAGGCAAGGAGGATGACGTAACATCCTTATTAGACAACAATAGAACCTCCTTTTCTCCCTTCACATCCAGCACTTTCTGTACCTAAGCAACCATGAATGGATGTGTCTGAGTTCACCACAGTCACTTCCTCACCTCGCTTCGTGGTCTTCACCCATACCAGAGTCTACAATGGCTTCTCTGCCAGAACTTGACCTTGGACAGTGATCTCCCTCCTAACTGATATACACACATCACTGAATTCCTTTCTCTTCCCTTTAGCTGGAAAATTCTTCTCATCTCACTATGTATCTTCTTCAGAGATGTCTCTGTGGATGATTCTTCCTCTTTCTCACATCTTTTAGCTCAGGTTGTTAATACTTTTTTAACCAGGCCCCTCTCCCTGGTCATTCAATCCATAACTATAAAAAGATGACTATGAAAAGTATTCTCTAACCCAGGTCATATCTCCAGCTGCTGCCTAACTATGTATGCTTATGGAATCTATGTTCCCATCTCCCAATGCCTGCCTACTGTCTATGCTTGAAGAACACATACTCCTAGTGAGCTCTCTGTCCAAGCTTTCCTGATTCAACCAGTGGCACCGAAATTCATGCAATCATTCAGATTCAAAACATGGGAGACATCTTTGTTCTCTTCTTTATCCCTGACATCCAGTTCTTCAGAAAGTTCAACTTGATTTGTGGAAAAATAGTCAGAGAAAACTGTGGGGCATGGAGTAAAAAGGAGCACCTCACTCCAGAGACTGGTTGAAACCATTTGCCATCTGAGGAGCAAGAAGTTCAGTAAGATTGACATGTGCTGTGAGTTGCTGTGTTGGTTTGAATAGGAATGGTCCCCATAGGTTCATAGATTTGAGTGCTTGGTCACCAGGGAGTGTCACTATTAGAAGGTGTGGCCTTGTTGGAGGAAGTGTGTCACTGGGGTTGGGCTTTGGGGTTTCAAATACTTAAGCCAGACCCAAGGTCTTTCTCTTCTTGCTGCCTGCTGATCCAGATGAGGACTCTCAGTTACCTCTCCAGCACATGTCTGCCTGTGTGCTGCCATGCTTCCCACCGTGATGATGACTGACTAAACCTCTCAAACTGTAAGCTAGCCTTAATTAAATGTTTTCATTTATAAGCGTTGCTGTGGGCATGGTGTCTCTTCACAGCAATAGAAAGAACATTAAGACAGTTGTCAGTATCAAAATAATGCTCTTTTTATATAAAAAATCTTTTCAAATGAGAAGATTAAAAGAGCAATAAGACACATGTAAGACCTCAGTGTGTGTGATGTCCTGGATGGCCCCCCTCTTCTCTAGAATATTTTCTGGAATCTCACAAACAACACAATTAGATTTTGTTGACAGTGAAGAGATCCTAGTTTCCTGTATCCTTGCTTTACCTTATCAATTGTAATATTGTCAAGAGACCCATGCTGTGATAACATTGAAATGTCTCAGAAACCCTTTGAAGATAGTAACTTCAAAACCAATTGTATTAGTTATTTTTCTGGTACTGTGACAAAATTCCATGACCAAGGCAACTTACAGAAGGGTGAGTTTATTTGGGCTTATGATTCCTGAGGGATGAGAGTCTGTCATGGCATCAGGCAGCAAACAAGGCAGCAAGACAGGAAGCTGAGAGCTCACATCCTCAGCAACAATCACAAAGCAGAGAACATGACCTGGAAGTGATGGGAGGCCTTTAATCTCAAAGTCCCATCCCACCCAGTGACAACCTTCCTTCACAGAGACCAAACCTCCTAAATCTCTCCAAACTGCACCACCACCTGGAAACCAAGTGTTCAAACACCTGCACTCATGGGGGACATTCTCATTCAAACCACCACACCAATCAAGACTGTATATACACTTATTAGAAAGTCAATGAAGTGCCACTTTTCTTTAGAAGCTCACACCTGCACTCCCATCGTTCTTACAATCTCTCCTGATGCCTCTCTTTCCTTTTACTTCCATACTTAAAACTCCAACTCTGCTTCATACTTGTCTATCTTGCAATTTTTTCTGTAGTGAAATAAAAATATCTGGGCTTACCTGATCTGGGTTTGCCTAGGTACTGGACCCTAAAGCATAAGGGAATTCCCCATGTTGCAACAGAAGCATAGGGTGTTGTCTCTGCACCACCACTGTTGACAATTCTTCAAATTTTGTTGATGGGCCTCGAGAGATGGCTCAACAGTTAAGAGTACTTACTGCTCTATCAGAGAAGTGGAAGTCAGACCCTAGAACACACATTAGCCAGCTCAGGAGCACCTCTAAATTTCAGCTCCAGGGATCTAGCACCACTGCTGGCTTCTGTGGGAATCTGTGCATACATGTGCACTTACTCACAGAGAGATAAAGACACACACACATAAAATAATAGAATAAAATATTGATTTTATTTCAAATCTCCTGGCTTGCACTGTTACTACCACCTAGACAAAAAAAAAAAAAAAAAAAAAAAAAAAACCTAACAAACAAAAACAACACTGTTCACCTGAACAATCTTATACCTGTGTGATTAATTAATAATTACTTTTTTGTTGCATAATAAAAATACTATGATCAAGGCAACTTATATAAGGAGTTTATTTTGGTTATTGTTCTGGAGAGATAAGAGTGCATCATAGCAGAGAGACATAGCAGCAAGCCGCAGGCATGACATCAAGAACAGGATCTTGAGAATGTACAACATCAAATGCAAGTATAAACCAGGAAAAACTTAACAGGATATGGGAGGTAACTATAGACACTAAAGGCCTGTTGCTAGTGACAAATTTCCTCCAGCAAAGCTCTGCCTCCCGAAGGTTCCAGAATCTCCCTAAACAGCATGACCAACTCTGGACTAAGTGTTCCAACATTTGAAGTTATGAGAGACATTTCTCATTCAACTACTATACTATGTTCTTTGCATCCTCCCTCACTCCTCCATGTTCTAGTCTCTGGATAGAAACCAGAAAGTAGTCCTAAAATAGCATTCAACCATTTCTCAGCCCTGCCTCAGTGGCCTCTCATAATACTTTGAATAAAATCTAAACTCCATGTAGTGCCACATAAAGTTTGAAATCTCTGGCCTCTCTCCCTGTTTCCTCAGCCTTATTTCTTACCCTTACTTCCTTCAGCCTGACTGCACAGACCTGCATTTTCTCCTGATCCAGGCCGAGCTCCCTTATGAGATGGATTGTCACTCTGTCTTGGACTCCCCTCTCCCTAGATGTCCACACATTCCACTCTCCCATCCTTCCAATCTCAGCTCAAATGTCACCTCCCCAGAGAGATCATCCCTGAATTCCTCTTACATCACCTCCTGATCCTGTTTATCCTATTAACATAGTATTGTCTTCCTTTATTCATTTTTTAAATTAAAATTTTTATTGGTTCTCTAGGAATCTTACATCATGCACTCTGAATACCCAGTCACTCTTATGACCTCCCCTCCTACAAAGAAAAGTAAAAATAAAAATAAAAAATAAAAATAAAATCGGGGAGGTCTAATTTGTGTTATCTACCTACTCACTGGACCATGGTCAAACTTTCAGTGACCTGTCCCTTAGATAGAACTGAGTCCTTCCCTCCCATACTCCTGCCAGAAGCCATCAATTGTGGAGAAACACTTCAGCATCCCCATCATACTTTTTAAGAGTTCTCTTAGGTGGTTTCCTGTCTAGACTTTTACTTTTTTGTAGGAGGGGTGGTGAGGGGATAAGAGTTGTCACAGAAGCCGTCCATAGCCCCCCTTCAACTGTACATCTATAGTCACTGATGTCACATCAAAAGTAGCCTCCTTGTTCTTCACAATTAGTGAGAGCACAGATCATTGACCTCCACATGGTTTCTGGTGGTGGTACAGAAATGCAAACACGGCTCCCATATGCAGTGGGACCATAGACCCAGCCAAGACCCTCAGAATCAGCCCTGTTCATGGACATCAACATGGCCTCAGGTAGAGAGAATAGCTTGTCTATCATATGGGTGCATCACTTGTCAATAAAAACCCTACAGCCAATAGGACAGGGTAGACTATAAGGTGGGACATCTAGAGGGGAGATTGAATTCTGGGATGGAGGGAAGCAGGAACTGGGGGAAACTCACACAAGAACATGGAGGAGGACAGAAGTATAGAAGAAGCTGAGCAGGAGAAACCAACCATGAGTCAGAACTTAGATTAGAATAAATAGGATATTAATTTATGAGCAAGTCAGAGAATGAACCAAAGCTTATGGACAAGGTGTTTGTAAATATATTTTGAGTTTCAGAGTCCTTATTCTGGGAGTTTGGGCCCAGGAGGAAAAACACCATTCAACATCCTCAGAGTGGAAGTGAGGCCATGCACAGGCCATGTATCCCTTCACTTCTTACTAACATTATTTTATGAGTTTCTCATTGGTCTTCACACACACTAGAAGACAGTCTCTGTGGTGCTAGGAAAGATTTAGATAGTTAAATTCTACATACTGTTCACCTAAAACTCAGCTTAGCAGTTAATATGAATTGAATACATATTTGTCAGGTGAATGGCTATCATATAGGTAACTGAAAGTCTTTACCTGCCCTCGAAGATGGGGACTTAAAAGGTAGGATCCAGAAAGAAGTGAACTGTAAGGCAAGGTTTAAAGGAGTTGCCTTCTCTCTGATTTTCAACCCAAACTGAGCAGCATGTTGAAGAAATTACACTTGAGAATTCCTAGTGAACACTGTTTAAACCTGTCTCTGAAAAGAACAATGACTTTAATACCCTTTTCAGAGTCTAATGCTAAGAAGCCACAGTTGAAGGCCCCAGTACTGAAACAGCTCAGGAGCAAAGGGCATGTGGGAAAGGGCATTGTGAGAAAGGGCATTGTGTGTTCCTGTCTTAGTCAGGGTTTCTATTCCGGCCCAAAACATCAAGAAGCAAGTTGGGGAGGAAAGGGTTGATTCAGCTTACAGCAAATTGCTGTTCATAACCAAAGGAAGTCAGGACTGGAACTCAAGCAGGTCAGGAAGCAGGAGCTGATGCAGAGGCCATGGAGGGCTGTTACTTATTGGCTTGTTTCCCCTGGCTTGTTCAGTCTGCTTTCTTATAGAACCCAGGACAACCAACCCAGGGATGGCACCACCCACAATGGGCCCTCCCACCCTTCATCACTAATTGAGAAAATGCCTTACAGCTGGATCTCATGGAGGCATTTCCTCCAGGGAGGCTCCTTTCTCTGTGATAACTCCAGCTTGTGTTAAGTTGACACACAAAACCAGCCAGTATAGTTCCCATGGAATTCCTTCTGGGATTTAGCACACTGAAGACACTGGGACAGCAAGACCAGCAGGAGACCACAGAGAGAAAAGCTAGACCAGGCTGTCCAGAGGTAATAAATAGAAGCAAGTCAAGTCTGTCTCCAAAGTTTTTTATTCCCATTAGGGTTCTTAGTCATGTGGCTGACCTGGGAACCCATTTCATATGTGGTTATATGTATCCACATGTGGCAGAACAGAACTGTTCCCGAGCACAGGACGGTGTCGGATGCAGGACAGTCTGGAGTAAGATACCAAAGGCTATAGCAATATTGTCTCTGCACAGCAGGACGGTTGCTCACTGAATGGACAGCTAACACCATCCTTCCTGGGTCAGCTCTCTCACTCGGTCCAAGCAACATCCCTCTTTATACCCTTGCCTCTTGCTGCAGAAACTTCTGCATCCTGTGTAGTATCCACTCCATGTATTTCCTACAGGCATCGCTTCTTCAGGACCCTGCTTCAAAAGGGGAGCGGGGAGCAAAAGTGTCTTTTTTTCTGATTTTCCTAATGTCCTATGTCTCCCATAAAGCAGTGAATACCCCCTGGTCTAGATCTAGGCTGTCTAACAGCATATCCACTAGCAGGGCATGGCTATTTTCATTTAAGTCAACATTAAATGAAACCCTGACCTTCTCTAGTACATCTTTCACATTTCCTGTGCTCATACTACTGTTGCTCAGCACAAATAGAAAAGGTTTCCTTTATCGGAGAGTCAGAACTGTCCTTGGTTAAATTGCAGGAAGTCTCTGGAACAACAACAACAAAAATCATCAGAAATTAAAATAAAATTCTGATGCCATGGGGAATAAAAAGAACTGAGGACAGTTTCTGAAAGGTGTTATGATATAGGAACTAGACCCAGAGACTGAGATTACCAAAGACATTGACCAGTAAGTGGGACAGGAAGAAAAACAGGCCTGGGGACATACCTGAGTGGTGGGACGCTTTCCCACACAGTGCGTTGTTGTTTCAGGAATGCTGGGAAGTCAAGTGAGATAAAGGAAAAAAAGCTGGGGTGGTAGAGGTGGCTCTGTGGTTAAAGGACTGGCTGTTCTCATAGAAGATGCAGGTTAAATGTCTTCATTCCACGTGGTGACTCACAACAATCTGTAACTCCAGTTTCAGGAGACGTGATGCCTTTTTCTGCCATCTGTAGGCACCAGGCACGCACGGGGTGCACAAACATGCTTGCAGGCAAAACCCTCATCCATATATGATAGAATAAATCTTGTTAAAATTAGTTATAAAATTCCAGACAAATGAGAAAGTTGGAAGAAGACTGTTCAATATGGTTTTCAGGGTAGAATTTGAATATGTTACAAGTTAATGTGAGAACTCTTCTCTGCAGAATGAAGTTAAATTGTCCAGTCCAACATTTCTGTTCTACACAGTAGGAAAATCTAGGGATTTAAAACTATGGTATTTTTAGTGGATTTGGAAAGGGAATGAGATGATGTAAAATTCCATGGAAAACGGAATGGTTCTGGGGTGAGCTGTCAATCATCAGGCGTTCACCACTTCACACTCACAGGTGCATGCAGGAACTGGTCAAATCTGGATGCAGACAAGAAGATCAAGTTGTTTGGAACAGGTCAAGAAACTCAGCAGGAGAAACCGAAGGCCTAGAACAACAAACAGGAAATTTGTTGTGCTCATAAATACAGCTTTTTTTTTTTTTTTAAGTGAAGTAGAGTTAGGGGGTGTGATAACAATATTCTTTTTAAGATTTGTTTATTTTTATCTATGTGCACTGGTGTTTTGCCTGCATGTATGTCTGTGTGAGAATGTCCGATCCCCTGGAACTAGAGTTGTGAGCTCCCATGTAGGGGATGGGAAATTGAACCCAGGTCCTCTAGAAGAGCACCCAATGCTCTTCACTCCTAGCAATCTCTCCAGACTCAATATTTTTAATATGCGTTTAAACACAGGGATTAAAACAAAGAGGGGGTGCTCACTGAAAAAGGTAAGGCACACTAGCTAGTATGAAAGACACACTTAAGTGTGGAGGTGAGCATCTCAAGTGTAAGTCAGTCACCTATACATCCTTTTTTCTTCAGGTGACACCCCAAAACTAGGGAGGTAGATAGACAGCTTCTAAAATCTGGAGTGATTTTCTATGTTCAGGAAACAAGACTTAAAATCAGAAAGGATCAGTTTTAAGTACATAATCCACCTCCCAGTCACTACATTGATGGCAGCTACCTGGCTCTGGATCTTGTATAGAAACCTTTAAAGACTTGAATTATTCTGCATCTTGAGGCTACAGTGCAGACCGCCGAGTCTTTCTATGAAAAAGAGAGGAGGCTGTGCCTTCGGAGAAAGTGTCAAATCAAGGAACAACTACAGCCCAGCTCTGATATCCCTCTGACCTGGAACGCAACTGAGAGAGGCAGAGGGACTCACTTTCGTGGAGGGTCACGCCCTCGGCTTCACGCCTGATGCTTCTGTACAGCTTTCCTTTCTGGCTGCCCTGTGGATGGACAGTCACATCTTCAGCTTCACGCTTGATGCTTTTATGCACCTTCCCTTTCCGGTTGCCTACAAACAGCTCGTATATAACTTGTCTCTATAACTCCAATATTTAGACCATGGAGTGACATATAATAATCTTTCAAAAAGTGCGACAGTAAGATGGCTCTGCAGGTAAAGGTGTTTGTCACCCAACAGTGTAAGAGTGATGACTTGAGTTTTCCCCCGGAACTCAGAACCTCCACGTGGAAGGGGAAATCTAACTCCATGAAGCTGTCACCTGACTTTCACACATGCCTGCACACATATATATATCGTACACATAAAAATAGTAATTACAAATAAACAATATAAGAGCTTAAAACGTATTGACAAACAAGAACCAATTTATATAACTTTATTTTATAATGTATATTTTATAAAATGATATAATTTTATATTTTATGTATTATACAATATATATAAATAGATAATATATAATTTCATATATCATATAATTATATATTACATATTAAATATAAATAATATATGTAAAATTATAAAATTATAAATTTAAAAATTTATAAAACATTGTTTGTGACTGTCATCCCACCTCAAAAACTGAAGATCCAATAAGTATATACTTTTCTTAATAAAATGTTACAGCTTGGTATGCTTTTAAATACACTGAAAATCTTTTCTAAAGCCTTCTAATGCAAAGTATTTTATAATTGACCTATTGTTTCCTATTGCATACTTAGCCAGCATAGACGTTAAGAACTCGGATCTGGCTAGATGGCTCTACCTGGTGGTCCCATTGGAGAACTGTTCAAATGCCTTGACACCAACAACTAGTTAATGGTGTTTCACTTACTTTCCCTGGTATTCAGGTCAAGAAGAGCAAACTTAGAAACAGATGAGCAGGGCTGGAGAGATGGCTCAGCCGTTAAAGGCTAGGCTCACAACCAAAAATATAAGAAATAGATGAGCATCTCCTCGAAGGCAAAGATGAGAGAATGTCTGTTTCCAAATAAGAAAAGGGGAGCAGGCCTATCCTGTGACTTGGGGTCTGGGTATATTAGGAGTGTACAGTGGGAAGGGGGTAACTTGTTAATTCAAAACACAGCATTCATTCCCCTAAAAGGGAATTAGAGAGAGTTAATTATAGAGCCTAGTATGAGCACTCTGGCCTCAGTGGGAGAGAATATGCCTAACCCTGAAGAGACTTGATATGCCAGGGTTGGGGGATACCCAGGTACCCAGGGGTGCCCCACCCTCTCTGAGGAGAAAGGGAGAGGGATAGAGGAGTGAGAAGGGCATCAGATCTCCTGGAAATGGAGTTCTAAGTGTTCAGAAGTGCCTTGCAGATGGTGGGAACTGAATCAGGGTCCTCTGTAGGAGCAGCCAGTGTTCTTAAACACTGAGTCTCCTTTCCAGCAATGGTCTGAATTGTAGTAATGGGACTGGATGGACTTTGAACTAGTCAGAGGACAACACCATCCACAGAGGTGGAAAGATGTCCTGAGTATCTCCTGAAGTCCAGGTTGTTCCCAGAAACTGTTGAAAACCAAGGCTTATATCAGGAAGGCACCTGGAGAGGAGAGAAACCTCAGCCTTGTGAATATCCTACAGTATGGCATCCTTCAATCCATTCCCTGGAAGGAGCCACAGAAACACCAGTGTGGGGCTCATGCAGTATCTGTTGAGAAATTTTTCTCTTAGCTTCATGTAGACTTGTCATGATTCTCCTTGAAACTGTTCATGATGACTAAAGCCTTCTCCTTATTTGCCCACTGAGGAGTTCGCCTTTTCATTTTTTTACTGGTTCTTTTATTTATTTACATTTCAAATTTTATCCCCCTTCCCAGTTTCCCCTCTGCAACTCCCCTACCCCATCCTCCCTCCCCCTGCTTCTATGAGGGTGCTCCCCCACCTGCCCACCCACTCCTGCCTCAGCACCATTGCATTCCCCTATCCTGGGTAATTGAGCCTCCACAGGACTGAAGGGCTCCCCTCCCAGTGATGCACAATAAGGCCATCCTCTGCTACATATGCAGGTGGAGCCATGGTCCTCCCATGTGTACTCTTTGGTTGGTCGTTTAGTACCTGGGAGCTTTAGGGTGTCTGGTTGGTTGATATTGTTGTTCTTCCTATGGTGTTGCAAACCCCTTCCGCTTGAGGAGCTGGCTTTTAAAGGGTCAAGTGAAGATTGTATGCAAGCAAGTTTGGAGCAAGAAGCTCTAGGTCGGTGGTTCTCAACCTTCCTAATGCTGCAGCCTTTACAGTTCCTCATGTGGTGGTCTCCCAACCATACAATTATTTTCATTGCTACTTCATAACTCTAATTTTGCTACTGTTATAAGTCATAGTGTAAATATCTGATATATAAGATATCTGATATGGGACCCCTGTGAAAGGGTTGTTCAGATCCCAAGTTGAGAACCACTGCTTTAGGCTGAATTCACTCTAGGAGGTCTTTGAGGAGTTGTAGATGCTAACAGGATTAGTAGGAAAAGCAGAGTGACCCACTTGCTGGGCTTTCTTTAAAACTGAGTGTGGCCTTTCAAAGGAGGGCAGAGTTTAAGCATCAATAAATTCTTTAAATGGTCTGTAGGTTATGCTTTTAAGAGGGAAGAGGTAAAAGAAGAGGAGAAAGAAGCAGGGATGAGAGCACAAATAAAATCTCCATTCTTGGAGCTTCTGGGTTCATATCAGGTGGTCTCAGAACATCAACTCCAGGTCAGAAAGTTCCAGGCAGCCACAGAGTCTTGCCCAGGTGGGGCCAGCCCAGTATAAATGTTTGGATGATTTGTAAGTCAAAATTCAGTAAAATGCAACCCCTAGTGGGTGGGATCTGTTGAGTTTCAATAATCACTCACCCATACAAACACTGGTCTCAGTTAAGCAAAAATAGTTTATTGAATGCTCAATTTAATACTGAACATTTAGGACTTCAAAAAGGACTTGGAACGCTAATTGTGGCACCAGTCTGTCCTCAGGGCAGGCTTTTTTTTATATAGGAAAAACCAGGAGGTCCAAAAGTTTAAAGAGCAAGGAGAGGAGTAGGTGGCTTACTAGGCAAAGTTGTCAGCTAGCCTTTAAGCTGATTGGTCCTGAGTAAGGTAAGGGGGGTGTTGGTTGGATGGTGAAGAGGGGAGTTTCAGGACATTGAAAAAACAGAGCATGAGTATTATAATCATAACCTTTGGGTTCATTAGTAGCATTCTTCAGTGTCAGCCACAAGAACCACAGTGAGCTCATACATAGGTGCAGAAAGGATTGCCCACTGGTCAACTCTCACTCAAGATATTTTAGACATAACAGTTCATATTGACCTTTGATTTGATGGGTCCTACATAAAACTTTGTGGAATGTATTAAAATCTCATACAGAACATGCAGAACAAACAAAACAGGGTATATGGTCAGCATGTCCTTGAGCTGAGTCACTTGTCTGTGTCAATGACTAGCAAGCATGATACAGCAACACTATGAAGTAGCTGGCAGGTATGGAACAAAATAGCTACAGCTATTCTGGGGATGGAGGATCAGATTATAATAGGATCTAATTAGCAAACATTTTATCTTGCTGGAATTGTTGTAGCAAAATACCATAAGTTGGTTTTGGCTGTGGCAGAGATGAAAATCAGTACAAAGACATGTGGGTTTGTTGTTTGGTTTGGTTTGGTTTGGTTTTTTTCAAGACAAGGTTTCCCTGTGTAGCTCTGGCTGTCCTGGAACTGGCTCTGTACTGAAGAAGATTTTTAGTTAGCTCAGAATGACAAGAGCAGTAGAACTCTCTAATTCAGAGACACAAGTAGTTAAAATTGCAGGACCATGCGACTGCTAGCCTTAGACCTCAATAATAAGCTACAGGAAAATACAAGGCCAAAGAAACAATAGACTACTGAGCATTCTGGGAGCCTGGCAATGAAGATAGAACAAAAATAGACAAGGACAAATTCCTGAGAAGAACATATGCTGGATATGATTAAATGAATAAGTGCATAATGGGCCAAGACCACCCCCCTCATCCTTCCTCGGGATGTTTGCCTAACTTGTTTGCTTCACTCCTCGAGGGCCCAGCACATGAAGTTTCAAGGACTTGTAGTTAAAAATGGACGAGATGGTCTGCTAACCCAGATAAGCATTCACCCACGAGTTCCAAGAAGAACTGGAACAAAGGGCTGTTCCCGTGAGATTAGTCCAACCCTACCCTGGACCTGCTTATGCAAGTTGCTGCTGTTCAGATGTTTAAAGTAGCCAATCATGTGCAACTGGGACAAAGCTTCCCGCACTCCCCAATCCTTGCCTATATAAACCCTAAACTCTTAAACTTCAGGGTCGACTCCTCTGTCTCCTGCGTGAGATACGTGTCAACCCGGAGCTCTGCTATAAACTACCTCATGTGTTTACATCAAGACAGTCTCTTGTGTATTCTTGGGTATATGCCGACCCCCGGGACTTGAGTGAGGGACTCCCTTCAGAGGTCTTTCAGTACCAAGTTGTCCTTGAACTCACAGAGATCTGCCTGCCTTTGCCTCCCCAGGTGTGTGTCACCAATGCCTGGCTGAGACACTTGGGTTTGTAACTCTCCTCAAATCCAAAAATGGATTCTGATTTAGAGAATTTAGAACTAGAAAAACTATTCCTTACTGAAAGGTTGCAGAGAGATGCATTACTATATGTTTCTTAGAGAGCAATCCTTCATTATCAACCTCCTTGGACTTAGAGACTAGGTTGAATTTAAAGACTAGGTTGACTGGCAGTGGTGGCGCATGCCTTCAATCCCAGAATTTGAGAGGCAGAGACAGGAGGATCTTTGAATTCTGATCTATAGATGGAGTTCCGGGACAGCCAGAGCTACACAGAGAAACACTATCTCAAAAAAAAACAAACAAGAAAAAAGTCTAGGTTGATTCGCCAGTGGGTGAATCTGTGATTGCATTTCCGGAGACAAGTACAGGATGAAGGCTCTGACTAAAGAGCAGGTTAATGGGTTCATTGTATGATGGCATTATTGAGAGGTGGTATAGGACAGGGAGGAGCCAGCTGAAAGACAAACACAAGGATGTCCTTGTGATCCTATATCCCCCTATACGCACCTATAAGCCCCGTTCCTGCTTCCGGTTTTGCCATGAAAATGCTCTTCCACCACACACTTCACCTACGGTGATAATGTACACAAGTCCATAGGACCACACCATCCTAGAATCCATGAAACTTTGAAGTAAAGTAGACCCTCCTTCCTCTTTTTCACACCAGTGAGAAAAGCAGCCCCGCAGAAACGGAGCAGATGGTCTGAAAGGATGTAGTGTTTCCACAGTTCTTATGAGGAGGGGCATGACAAGTGATCAATCATTGCTATGTCCTGCTCTGATCTCTCTCTCCTTTAGACCTCTGCTCTTCTTGTAGATCAATCGTTATTTCAACCTCAAGAACAACCAGAGACCTGGGTCCCACAATAATGAAACAGGAAATGATGCTAGTGTCAAGGGATCATAGAACTCAGAGAAGGATTTGGGGGAGAAAAAGGAGAAAGAAATGAGAAAGCGTAACTGTTGTTCCTATACCAGACACAGGAGAATGTAATCAATGATGGCCCTATTGAGTCTTATTTGCCAGGGTTGAAGAGCCAGCTTACACCATAAAATATTCTTGACCGCAGAGAGAGGCAGGGTAGGGTTTATAGAGCCAAAACCACAATTACATCATGCAGAGGAAGGCCAGGAAGCAAAAGTTTCTCTTAACAGGGGTTTTCAAACGTTTTATCTGATTAAAACTTTTTTATATGCTATAAAAAAATGGATCTCCAGAAACCGCAGGTTGTATGGAATGTGGTTATCGGGGCAGGGGCGGGGGTGTGTGGGGAAGCCAGTGAAGCACTAGATGGAGTTAGCTAGAACTAAGACAAAACAGACTCACTCGCAGTTCAAGACTAAATTGTGACAAATACGGAGGTGAAACTAAAGAAAACTGAAAAGCAGGAATTAGATACCATTCATCTCTGAGGCTTATGTCACAATCTCAAATACTGAAATTTCCAAAGACCTAAAGTTCTGAAAATAGAGGTTCTAACTGAAGCAGATGAAAGGGGAAGAAAACCAACCAATACACGTTGTTTGAAAATGCCATAATAAGGCTGGTTGGTGATGGCGCATGCCTTTAATCCCAGCACTTGGGAGACAAAGGCAGGAGGATCTCTGAGTTTGAGGCCAGCCTGATCTACGGAACAAGTTCCTAGACAGTGAGGATTACACAAAGAAACCATCTCTCAAAAAAAAAAGAAAAGAAAAAAATATTGTAATGATACCTATTACAATGTAGTGGATTTAAAAACTAAAAATGACTCTCCCCCCAAATTTTAATCTGAAAATTTTTATTTCAAAAGATTTGTTTTTATTTATATGTCAAATTTTAAAAAAGAGTTAGCTGACTTTTAATAGAAACTAATTTAGACACAATGATAAGCCCAGGATGGTGGGACACATTTGTAATCCCAAGACTCAGGAGATCACAAGTTTAAAACCAGACTGGAATACACTGTAAGACACCATTTCAAAATAAACAAGAGAACAAAACAAGAGGAAAAAAAAAACAATGAAGATACGAATATAAAAAGGAGACAGAGCATTACACTTTGCACGTAAAATAGACGATAACAGCATAGTATTTTTGCAAGTTCAAACATGAAGGGAAATGATCCACAGTGAAAAAAAATATGTGAACAGATGTATCAAATTCATAAAGAAGTGGATCAAAATTCCAGAACTCAGGAGGCTGAGGCGAGCAGGTGGAGCTCAGGTCCCAGCTGAACCAGGACTCCAGGGCTGTCTCAAGACACAGATAAAGACTAGGGACTCTGAGACACGCCTCTAGTCCCAGCACCTGGAAGACAGAGGCCAGAGATGGCCACAAGTTTGAAGCCAATTTTTAAAATAAATATCAAAAAAAATAATTTAATTTTAAAATACTTAAAGACATAGGTTTGTAACAGGCCCTCCCCTATGCTTAGCACAACTGACTCCATGATGGAAGTACCATTTCAAATGTAAAATTCAGCCAAAACCAAAACAAAGAAAGGCTTAAACCATCAATGTCCATATAGTTCTGGGCAAGTCTCTAAATGTACTAACCTTCCTTTTAGCTTCTTTGGGTCCCCTTCTGGCTAACTGTTCTTGTTAACTAAAACATGTTGATCCAAAACAGGGTTTATCCTTAAAAGTGCACCCTGGGAAAGGCTCGGGGCTACACTGGGATCCTGAAAAAAATGTGTATAGTCACCAGCTGGCTAATAAGGACTTTTTATTGACTTAAACCCATGTCCAAGAAGTCTTCTCTGGTGAATATCTCATAAAAGGTAAAAAGCAAAATGTATAAATGAGTGCCATTCACTGGAGTTGGGAGGTAGGTTCACAATCAGATTTACAAGCAAGGTCATTTTGTTAGACAGAGTACCACTGTACAGTCAGGCTAACCTCAAAGTTCAAATCTCACTGCTTCTACTGTCTGCCTCTCAGCTGCTGGGATTTAAGTTGTGCTACCACCAAGGTTGTTTTTGTTTGTTTTGAAACAGGGTCTCATGTAGCCCAGGCTGGCCTCAAACTTGTTACATAGCTGAAGCTAGCTTTCAACTCATCATTTTCGCAATTCTCCTGCATCCACCTCTCAAGTGCTGGAGTTACAGGCCTGTACCACATCACCGGACTCACTCTAAGTCTTTTGATGAGATAGTTCAAATGTTTCAGTAGGTTACAGCTGCATATGCTGATGCAAAAAGAAGCAAACTAGAAAGGAATTTTATTTTTTGTTCTTCATAAATATAGATATATAAAAATCTCATCTTTATATATATGAACATGCTTATAGGCAAAATTAACATTTGTGAAAGTAAAAGTGCATAAGACAAGTGGAACTTTCTAAAAGTCTTAGACAACATAATGACTCCCAGATTGGAGAATGAGAAGACAGAATGTTCAACATAGTGTATGACAATGACAACTTAAAATTAAAAGAAAAACTTTTTACAGAAAAGTTAGCATTTGAGAAAATGTATTACAAGGGAGTTCATATGTTATTGAGTAGCAATAGGTAGACTTTCGTCTTTTGTTTTTGGTTAGGTTTGGTTTTGGTTTCTCTTAGGACATTGCTGTCTTTGGAAAATATATTCACAATTATTTTTCTATGTGAATCATCTTCCAAAATTCCCTCTAGGATGTGTTATACAAGGACCTGAGCACTTCCTGTTTACCTTCTCCTCTGTGTTACTTGGGGTACTTGAAAATTCACTCTTTACTTTGTTGCAGGATATTTGATCACATTGTGAACCCTGAGATTGTGTTACTTGTTGAAAAGAGCTGTTTCTCATTGTGGTATGGCTCGGCCTTAGCACAAACCTTTAATTCCACTAGCTAGACACACCCTTAGTATAAACACTCTTTAATCCCAAACAATGAAGGTAGCATTAGTTTGTAGAAGGAAGCATCCATGTTTGAAATTGGCTTTTCACTGAGTGGCAGACAAAGTGATGAATCAGAGAAAGATTTGACAGAATAGACTATGCCCAAGTCTCACAAGAAGAGAAAGGAAAGGGAATCTACTGAAGGGAACAGCACAGAGAAAGAGAAAGGAGACAGTTTTACCAGGGCAGTTGTACCGAGACAGGTTGTAGAGGCCAAGCAGAGCTATTTAGTAAGAGACCAAGAGAGAAGCCAGATTGAATCAGTTAGCTTGGAGAAAAGTTTGAGCCAGAATAGCTGAGTTAAACCAGCCAATGAGCATTCAGAAAGAGTTAGAAAGGGTAAGCTTATTCAGCAGTAAGTCTCAGGCTGGAAACATTCTAGGCCTAGGTATAATCTTACAGAGGCTAGAAGCTTCCAGGACTAGGCCTAGGTGAGCAGACTGAGGCAATAAGCGTCAGAGACAAAAATTAGTATAGGAGAATAAAAAACTACAATACTGACACTTATTCACACATAAAACACAGATCTAAGCAAAGGTACTAGTGCTCAACCAACTAAACCATACCTTATATGTCTTCTTACATATATTTCTGTTGCACAATTACATTCCAACCATCCATTATTACTATTGGTGGTTTCATCAAAAGCATAGAAAAGGAAAAGACTTGGAATTTCATTATGTAGAAGAATTGCTATAGCAAACAAATATTGTTTCTAATTCTTTTTTAAAATTGCCATATCAAGTAGCTTACCCACATGTCTGAATTTCCTACACAAAATGCATGAGCTGACTGACAAGGAAAAAAATCTTTTCATAATGTCATCAGACTTAAGTTTAGAGGTCTTGATTGCTGGCTCAGTGAAGGATATAGCCAGAGGATATGTGTTTTCTATCCATAGACCCCAAGTTTTTGTCCCAACGGTGCCACTCCCTGGGTTAAGCATATACAAACTATCACATACAGTAAATATATTTTCATTAAAATATAATTAGATTATTTTCCCTTCCCATTTATCCCACCCCTCCCATGTACCCCATTCAAATTGTAGTCTCTGGTCTCTTTTTAAATTTTTATTGTCATATGTATATTTATTGTCATATAATGTGTATGTATATTTGTGTGTGTATATCACACACACAAAAAACAAAATCCCAGTGGTTCAGCTTTACCAAATGAAGACTTGGAAAACCAGATGCTGTGGTGAAAACCTGCTAGTCAGAGCAGCAGAAAAGCACCCAGCTGACCTTCCTACTCCCCACTGTCCCAGAAGGAAAAGCTCCGTCTCCACCACTGTCTTAAATACCCTGCAACTCAAAAGACCCTCCTCTCTGTTTACTGAAGTTTCCTCCCTGTCCGCTGGATGCTTGCTCCCCTCCTGACCTAGGATTGACTTTATATAGCTCTTGGATTAGAGGTGTGTGCAAGGGCTGAGCCGCACCAAACTACTTGCTTACAGTAAACAGAAAGCTCTAGGACAAAGGCTGAGCCATACCACAGTTAGGGAACACTTCACACTCGGGTTCACAGTGAGATCAAATATCCTGCAACACCTGTGTGTATAGATATAAAGACTTGGGAATACAACCCACTGAGTCCATTTAGTGGTGCTTATGTGTGCAGGGGTTTCAGGCTGTCCTTTTTGGAATTTGATGACTAACCGGGACCTGATCCTGAGGATACGTAAATCTCTCTCAACAGCTGTTTAGTTTTACACATACGCACACACTTTTATAGTATACATTACCATATCGAATTTTAGGAAATAAAAAATAATATTTTTAAATGATTCCTTATGGCCTTTTTAAAGCTTGTAGGTCTTATTTTCCCTTCCCTCTCTGCCTTCGTGTACACTAACCTCCCTCCCACCTCACCAGTTAAGCCCCTCCCCCTTTCCCCGTTTATACTACTTGTTTCCCTCTCGACCCTGCTCAGGTTTTTGTTTATTTATTATTATGTAAGTACACTGTAGCTGTCTTCGGAATCCATAAAAGGGCATAAGATCTCATTACAGATGATTGGGAGCCACCATGTGGTTGCTGGAATTTGAATTCAAGACTTCCGGAAGAGGATTCAGTGCTCTTAACCACTGAGCATCTCACCAGCCCTTGTTCACATGACTTGTATCCTGCTATCCCACTATAGCCCTCATTCTCCTGCCTCCGCCATTTTTATTTTCCTGATTTCTGAGACGACTCCCAGTTAAAATACTCAAATCTGAAAATTTTGAGCTAGGAAACACAGAGGAGAGAGAACATGCCACATTTGTCTCTCTGGCTCCAGATTGAATCGATAGAGCTAGAAAACATTATACACATAGATGATATCTCAATCACATGATAAAATGTTCATGCAATAGTTCATTGTCAAATTGACTAGATTTGGAATCAACATGAAAACCGATCGTTCAGGCAGGCATAGTGGTGCACACCTGTAATCCCTGAATTTGGAGGCAGATTCAGGCGGATCTCTGTAAGTTCGGGGCCAGCTTGGTAGCAATAGTGAGTGTGATGGCTATTTCCTAGTTGTCAACTTGGCTACATCTGGAATGAACTACAATCCAGAAAGGAGGGCACATCTGTGATCCTGTCTTGAGACTGGAAGACAGGTTTCTGACCGGGATGTTGGTATGGAGATCTTGAGATATAGTCAGCTTGAATTTAGACCCAGGCAAGTACACACCTTTAATCCCAGGAGACTGAGGCAAGCAGATCTCTGAGTTCAAAGTCACTGGGACAAAGCAAGTTTTAGATCCAGGCATGGTTGTGCACACCTTTAATCTGGGCCACACCTTCTGCTGGAGACCTATAATAAGGACATTGAAGAAGCAGACCATTCTTCTTCGACTGCTTGCACTTAGATGCCAGCACATCTTTTTGAAACCTATTTCTACAGAAGACCAGCTTAAACAACTAGCTTTGTGGGACTGAAAAATTACTATATTTTTGGACTTGCCATTCACAGCTGCCCATTGTTGGGTTAATTGGACTACAAAACTGTAAGTAATTACTATAAATTCCCTTAATATAGAGAGACATTCTGTAAGTTATGTGATTCTAGGGAACCCAAAGACAGTGAGTTTCAGGAGAGCCAGATCTACATAGTGAGATCCTGCCTCAAACAACTGGGGATGGGAAGCATATATTTTTTGGGGTGCCTAGCCTATGAGGGTTTTCCCACAATTTTAGCTTAAGGCTCAGGACCCATCTTGACTGTGTTTACACCTCTAACAGACTCTGGATCTGAATAAAAAGAAGAAAACAATCAGAAAGTCATCTTTCTGTTTTCAGACTAGACTATGTAATACGAACACTTCCTCATGGTCCTGAAGCCTTGCCTTCCCCACCAATGATGAACTGACACTTTCAACTGTGACCTGAAGTAAACCCCTTCTTCTTTAAAATTGCAGTTGTTTGGGTACTTTTGTCAGAGAAACAAGAGAAATGCCTAATACATAGAGTAACCCACTGATAAGTTTGTTATCATCAAGTACTATACACTTCTACAAAATGTGTTCTATGTGCCATGCATTTTATATAAACTGAAAGCCCAGTAGGTTGTAACACAGCCACACAAGCATATGTTTAGAGTGTTGTGCTGTGACTTTGCAATGGCATTGGGAAAAGCAAATTATTTTCTGACAGAATGCTCTAAATGTTAGTTTCTACTATCAAAGTTTTCATGAATGAGTTTTCTGTAGCATATTTTTTAAATTGTTTTAGTGTTTGAAAGTTTGTCCCCATGCATGTTGTGTCTCTGTTGTGTGTGTGGTGGTGTGTGTGTGTGTGTGTGTGTAGAAGAGATGTGACTGATGTGCAAAGAGGCTAGAAAGGGGTGTCAGTTACCCCCTTGGGAGTTACCGATAGTTATCAGCCACCAAGTGGGTGCTGGGAACTGGACCAAGGTTCTTGGGAAAGAGCAACAAGTACTTTAAACCCATTTATCTAGGGCCTGAAATCCTGTAAAAATTAAAAAAAAATAATCTTTGCTTCTGTTACAAACATAGTTTAAAGCAAATTAAAAGATGGGAGAATTCAGATAATATCACAGGAGTCAGTTCCTCTAGAAAGGCAAACAATATGTCTTTGATTCTAACAACGCCAGGACCACGTCACTCTGGCTTGGTTGATTTATTTGACTGAGGCAACCCCCAGATAGTGCGGCTTAACGCAAGTTTCCGGTTTGTGTAGAATGACCTTGAACTTCTGATCCTCCTGCCTTCCACAGCCAAGTAGTTTTCAATAGGAAGATCAACCACGGCACATAGGTTCCCCTCTATAAATCTACCTTCTGATGCATTTTTTTCCTCCAGTTTTCCAATCACCACCCAGTGGGCCTCAGTGGCCCGAGGATCACCTACTCAGGAAGAATATCAAAAAGGCCAGTGCTGAAGGCTTTTGTACCAAACAGGGGCTGTCACCTGCTGTGAGATGAATACTAAGGAAAAGCACTTCCAGCTCTGCGTGAGAGAAGCCTGGGATCTACAGAACAGGCACCAGAGTCCATAATCCCGAGCAACCAGTTCTCCTAGGCGTCCTTCTGCCTTGCCACTCCCTCTGTTTCCAAAGCTGGGACAGCTCTCCGGGTATCCTTGGAGCTTCACCAAGCAATGTGCTGAGCCTGTGGTCTTCTGAGTGGGGACTGTCCGAAACACAAATGCAGAGAGCAGAGCACGTTGAAGCCAGTAGAAGAGCAACTTGGATGGGTCCCCAATCTTGAGAATCATAAGAAGCCTCAGGCATCTCCAGGAGAGAGGAATCCGGCCCTCAACCTGCGGCAGACCATTTCCACTAACTTGTTCGATCTCCCGAGGAAGAAATGAAGAAAACACCAGAGATCCATGTTGGACAATCACAGTGATAGCCTTCTTTCAGTTTCAGAGCAGCCACGCCCAAGTCTTAAGACTTGTCCACCACCCTAAACCCTCACTCCCAATAGCAGTGGGTCCCAGCCTCTCCTGCCTCTCTTTGGCACCAGGACTCAGAAGATTTTCTTCCAACAAAGAAGCCCTTGAAGGATAACCCTCTGTGCACAGATGTCCTCGTGTTGTAAATTTCATCACCATCTCAATAAAATATCCCCCAACCTCTGATATTCTCACTAAGAGTTTTTTCCTTGAGTTCTCACAAGGGCTGGGTAAACCAGTGGTGCTGTTACAGTCCTGGAATTTTGGAAATAATCCACTATGAAAACCAAATACAAGCCAGTAAAAGTATCTTTATTCAGAAAGTATGATATACCAGGGAGATCCCTGGGTTAGGGATCCAAAATGGTGGGTGACGGTTGGGGGTGGGTCAAAGGAACCTTTTAAAGCAAAAACACAAATTAGGTGAGATAGGTACAAGGGTAAGGGCAACCAATTAGGAACGTGCATATTTTTGTTTCTAACCGCCTTTCACACCTGCATCTTAAGATGGGTTATTTACCAGTCATTTGCCTCAGATGGCTTTTCCTGCTAATTTTGGCCTGGCTTGAGATCTGCCAATCAAAGCCTCTTTAGCAGGTGTTGTGTTTGAGTCCTGCCTGGGTTCCAACCAACAAAAGGCATAGGAATGAGATATTGTGTTCTAAATTCATAAGGGACATCTGGGGCCAGAAGGCCATTTCTGGAATTTAGCTACTTCTTAGACTTCTGCTAGTACAAAACGGAGACTTTATTACAAGATGGGGGTCTATGAAGCTACAGTGGCCCACAACAGTGTAACCCACTGGTAAACATGAAAAATCAAGTTCTTTAAAATTCATACCTGATACTTATATAAGTTAATTAATAAAGCTATGAAAAATTATCACAATTGACAAATTCTTAGCTGATAGATCAACTACGTTGTCTTTTTGTCATCTTTGGGATACAGGCCCAGAGTATGTAAATAGATAAGGTTGCTGTAGTAGTTTAAAAGAAAATGGCCTCCAAAGGGAGTGGCACTATTAGGGTGTGGGCCTTGGTGGAGTGGGTGTGGCTTTGTTGAAGGAAGTGGACTGTGGGAGGAGGCTTTTAAGGTCTCTCTCTTTCCTGCTGCCTCCAGGTCAAGATGTTGAACTCTCAGCTCCTTCTCCAGCACCATGTCTGCCTGTGTGCTGCCATGCTTCCTGCCATGATGATAATGGACTAAAGTTCTGAAACTGTAAGCCAGCCCCAATTAAATGATGTCCTTTATAAGAGTTGCTGTGGCCATGGTGTTCTCTTCATAGCGATGGAACCCACACTAAGACAGTTACCATGGCTACAAACTGTTGCCACTCGCTATTGACCTAGACTCTCATTGAATTTCCATAACCCCTCTGTCATTGTCAGATTTGGTTTCTGTTGTTATTATTTTGTTTCTCAAATTGACAAGCTAGGATTATTTAGGAAAGAGAATCTCAACTGAGAAAAAGACTTCCATCTAGATTACCAGTAGGTAAATCTGTAGGGTATTTTCTTGGTTAGCGGTTCATGTGGGTGGGCCTAGCCTATGGCGGGCAATGTCATCCTTTAGAAGTTGTTCTAGTTGTATAAGAAAGGAGGCTGGCTCTGCACGCTGTGTGGAGCAAGCCAGAAAGCAGCATTCCTCCCTGCCTCCCCTTTCGGTTCTGCCTCCAGGCCCTGCCCTGACTTCTCTTCATGATGGACTATAATTGTAAGCAGAAATAAGCCTTTTCCTCTCCAAGTTCCTTTTGGTCATGGTGTTGTACCACAGCAAAGCCTAATTAAGATACTTTTAAGGCTTCCCTAGAGGTAACCTTAGTGAGCAGGGCCCTAAAGATCCTTGCCCATATTGTGTCTTACTGGTTACTTTTCTCATCACGGAACAAAATGTCTGACAAGGAATTTAAGGACGACAGAGTATCCCTTGGCTCAGAGTTCAATGGTACAGTCCGTCAAGGGTGTTAAGATGGAGGGTTAGGAGTGGAGGGCTGGGGTTGGGAGGAATCTCTCCCTCTCCCTCTCCCCCTCCCCCTCCCCCTCCCCCTCCCCTCCCCCTCCCCCTCCCCCTCCCCCCCCCTCCCCTCCCCCCCCCTCCCCTCCCCCTCCCCCCTCCCCTCCCCTCCCCCTCCCCCTCCCCCTCCCCCTCCCCTCTCTTTCCTCTCTCTCCCTCTCCAGTCAGGGACCTAAGACAATGAAATGCTGCCCCCCACTTAGAATAAATTTGATTTTCCCACCTCAACCCAGTGTGCGAACACTCACTCACAAGCATGCACAAAGATGTGTCTCCTAAAAGATCGGTAACCTATTAAAGTTTCAATCTCTTTATAATTTATTTTATGTATGTATGAGCACTGTGGCCAAAGAGGCAGAGGAAGGGGCCAGCTTCCTGGGACTGGAGTTAAGGGCAGCTTTAAGCTGTCATGTGGGGTGGTGGTGGCTCATGCCTTTAATCCCAGCACTTGGGAGGCAGAAGCAGACAGATTTCTGGAATTCGAGGACAGCCTGTCTACAGAGTAAGTTCCAGGACAGCCAGGGCTATACAGAGAAACCCTGTCTCAAAAAAATCAAAAAAATAAATAAATAATAATAAATAAAAAAAAAAAAAAAAAGCTCTGCTCCGTGACCCTCGTGCCTGCAGGTTCTCTCTGCCCTTTCCCCTTTCCCTTCCCCCTCTCTCCAGTGGTCATGGCCGCCTCCAACTCCCCCCCCTCTGCTTCCCTCTCTCTCTTCTCGTTCTCTTCCTCTGTCCTAAATAAACCTTCTCTTCGGGAAAAAAATAGCTGTCATGTGGGTTCTGGGGAAAAACAAACAAACAAACCTGTGTTCTCTGCAAAAGCAGCCAGTGTCTCAGACCCTCAGTTTTTCCTCTCCCCCTCCCTCTTTGATCAGAATATTTATTTAAACATTCTAAAGCAACAATGCTTAAATGTTACTTAAGTATCCCAGAAAGGTTTGACAAAATTAATTTTTTCTATATTGCAAATTTAGCTCCAGTAAGAGTTTCAGAAGAGAAGAAAACAAACCCCTCCCAAAAAAAGGATGATACACACATTTTTTAAAAAACCCAAATGCTTCATAAACAGTAAAACAAGATGTAAAAGGCACCTAAACATCCTAAACACTGTTCACCATCCAAAAAAGTCCTCCACAATCAACCTGTACATACAAATCCATTCAGGAACCTAAATCTATACCACATAGGTATATGTGTATGTATATATGTATATATGTATTGTTTTCCTTCATTCTTAATCATTTTTTAAGTAAAGCCTCTTGAAATCCTAAAAGGATGTAAAATTAATTTGGGGGAAGGGAAGAGAAAGATAATCATGGTAGACATTCAGTTAAACTGTACTATGTTTAGATTTCAAAATGTTTAATAAAAACACTTTTATACTTTGCTTTCTAACTGGATAGTTTTTTTAAATGGAAGTTAGACAATTCCATCTTAACTACCTTATTTTGAAGATAAATAAATGAGGTTAATCCAACTGATAATAAGACGACAGCAGATAGATCCCATAGAGCGATTGATACCATGCAGGATAGGTAAGACACTGTATGGGCATAACAAGGGACATGGGACCCTGGGCTGACCTCACAGATCTTGGCCAAGTATTTAGAGGAATTTAAAAAACAAAAAGAAAACACAGAGTACAAACAACCACCACGATAGCTCCAAATGGAATGGCTCTAGAGGATGATGATAAATGACTATAAGCAAATGACAAAGGCAATGCCAGACACCATAGCTGGGATGAGGGCTGTCCCAAAAACCATCTGCTGTTTCCTTCTTCTCCTCCTTGTCTAGATAACAACTTCTTCCAAATAGCTATTCATTGCAGATGTGCAGCACAGACAAATATGGCTGAACTGAGAACTGATCCCCTCCAAGTATGTAAATCCTCTATCATGGCAACAATGAGAGACACAACAAAATATCTGACATCCAGAACTAATAAGAGAATACAATATTAGAAGGTAACTTAAGGGCCTAAGTAAATTTCCACATACCTGCCTCCATCCATGTTCACCTCCTGGGTCTCTATCCATATCATCCATTTTTTCTTTATTGTATCTGGTAGAATCTTTACTTAAAGTTCTCATTAAAACTAACCAGGCAGTGGTAGTGCACACCTTGATTCTCAGCACTCTGGAGGCAGAGGCAGGCAGATCTCTGTGAGTTGGAGGTCAGCCTACTCTATAGAGTGAGTTCCAGGATGGCAAGGATAAACAGAGAAAGCCTGTCTCAAAACAATAACATTTATATTAAACAACAATATTCAATTAAACCCAGTGGCGACCTCTTCCTGTGTTCTCATGGTTGTCTGTCTGTGAGACCTGTGGCTCAACCCTGCTAATAGCAAGATGTCTTTAGGAAATGCAACCATTGGGTATCCTGCTCCCAACTTCAAAGCTACAGCTGTTATGCCAGATGGAAAATTTAAAGATATAGCCTAAGTGAATATAGAGGAAAATATGTTGTGATCTTTTTTTTTACCCTCTTGACTATACTTTTGTGTGTCCCGAGGAGATCATTGCTTTCAGTAATAGAGCAGAAGAATTTAAGAAACTCAATTGCCAAGTGATTGGAGTTCCTGTGGATTCTCACTTCTGTCATCTGACATGGATTAACACATTTAAGAATAAAGGAGGATTGAGACCCATGAACATTCCCTTGATATCAGATCCCAAGAGCACCATTGCTCAGGATTATGGAGTCTTAAAGGCTGATGGAAGTATCTCTTTTAGGGGCCTCTTTATTATTGATGATAAATGTATCCTTCTCCAGATAACAATAAATGATCTTTCTGTTGGCCGCTCTGTGGATGAGATTCTGAGACTAGTCCAGGCCTTCCAGTTCACTGACAAACATGGTGAAGTGTGCCCAGCTGGCTGGAAACCTGCAGTGGTACCATCAAGCCTGACATCAATAAAAGCAGAGAGTATTTCTCTACGCAGAAAGAGAGCACTGGACCATTTTTCTGCCAGGCAGCACTGAGCAGCCAGAAGAAAATGTCTTGTACTCTACTCATGCTTCAACACAGGATGTGGTGTGATTCCAGATAAGCCTTTCGTACAGGGCTGGGATGGTTAGCCTTTCTTCCACCATTGGTAATGGCCTGAGCTGGACAGACCATCTTAGGTCAGTCACAGAAATGTTCTTCCTTTTTTTCTTTCTTTTTTTTGTATCTATTAAACATGAATTCTGAGAAAAAAAATTAAACCCACTGTGAACTTCACCAACATGAAGAAATTGAAAGTTGAAAAACCAATGAACCCTATGCTGAAAAAAAAAAAGTGTGGATCAAGACACCTGTCAAGTTGATCATTGAATTTTGCATCTGCTTTTTCCCATGTTTCTGACTATGACATCCGTATCTTAGAACTCAGAACCAGTCTCACCTCTCCTTCACTAGTTAGTGAACAATTTAATTTTTCATAGAAATTCGTTTCAAGATTTTTGTAGGTTCAAAGATAGTAATCACTTCCATTTTATCTGCTTTATCAATAATAACTCATATTGGTAAGTCATCTATGTACAACTGGCACCAGTGCTGTTGCTGTTCTTGTTGTTGTTTTTGCTGTTGGTGGTTTAAGGTTATTAAGAATAGTTTTTCTGTGTAACCCTGATTTGTCCTGGAACTTACTCTGTAGACCAGGCTGTCCTCCAACTCAGAGATCTGCCTGCCTCTGCTAGGATTGCAGGCATGCACCACCACACCCAGTTTACCAGTACTGATTTTAGATAGCATTCACAAATCTGTCAGCTTCACAGTATTAGCACTACATCATCTTTAAATT
>JAJTUV010003427.1:0-121335 GCA_021653895.1 Mastomys natalensis | reverse complement strand
GACCTCTCAGCTCTTCTAGCACCATGTCTGCCTGGATGCTCCATGCTTCCCACATGATGATGAAAGACTTAACCTCTAAACCTGTAAGCCAGCCCCAATCAAAATGTTGTCCTTATAAGAGTTGCCTTGGTCATGGTGTCTCTTCACAGCAAAGCAAATCCTAATTAAGATAGTGTGGTAGGTATTTTTCCTTCTTACTAATAATACCTATAAGGCTGTTGTCAGAGAATCAAGTGGCTTGAAAAAATTCAAACCATGTTTGTAAAATCTTTTGAATACTTACTGTATGTCAGATGCCATATTCTATGTTTTAAATACATTTATTCATGCAATTCTTTTTGTCAGCTAGTATAGTGTTATTATTTCCAGCTTACAGAGACCACAGAGGCTTAGAGAGCTGAAATAACTTGCTTAAGGTCACACAACTCCTAGATGACAGGTATGAGATTTGAGTCCTGGTAGCAGACTCTCCAATATATATTCATCAAACTACTGTATTCTAGCCTTCAATTATCTGCAGGAAATATGTTCCAAGACTTCATATTGATGCCTTATTATAGATAGTACTAAACTCTATATGTATACTCTTTTCATAAACATGAATACTAGGATCAAGTTGAATTTAAAAATATATCTAACAGGGCTTAACAATAACACTAAAATAGAACAATAATGACAATATATTGTAAAATAAAAGTTATGTGAATATTGTCTCTCTCAAAATATCTTATTGTGTTTTTACCTTCCATTTATGTCAGGCAGTTTATGGCTACTCTTGGATAAAGGGAGACTATGGTAGTCTGCTAACAATCACTGCGGAAGAAGCAGACATAATTTCCTTGGTTAACTTTGAACACCCTGTTTTTTAAAAATTTTTCTTATGTACAACTGACTATCTCATCTGGCAAAGAAGATTTAAGATATCTTACTGACGTTTTGTTTGATAATTTCTGGACCAGTGCCTTGAAAATGACAGAATTCTTGGATCCATTTTGTTCCCATGGATTAGATAGCCCCATTGCTCCATAGATAGAAAGACACCAATATATTTTATATGTGTGGTTCCCTTTTATTGCTGAAAGGGGTTTTATAGTCTTGACTATCTTGTTCTAAGTAGTCTTAGGTAGGCTGGTCAATTTGAAAAAGAAATGTTTTCACTTATATTATGGAACATAGGGCAGTAATAACTCAAATGCGAATCAAATAAACTAGACTTAATTTGCATGTCTCAGTCCACTCAGGAGAAGCAGCATGACAAAGTCAGAGTGTTAAGGATTAGAAGCCAATTCTCTATGTGTATCCTATGAGGAAGCTGACAGATGCTCTGTGCAGATATGACAAGTGCATATCTTATCTGACAATTATCTTCTGCAAGGACTTTAGTGTAAGCCTTCTTACTGGTATCCATGGAATGACAGTGTTTCGGTCAAGTTTCTAGAGCCATATGACAGCCATTAATATAGGATTGCTTGGAAGGGAAGATGAATTCATGCTGAATATTTCAGAGACAAAATAGGAGCCACATTACACAGAGAAGGACCCTGATGTTACTCATGGCCTAGGCTCAGTTAATCTAAAAGCAAAGAATGCATTTTTTTCCTAAATTCCCTTCCTCTATCTTGGACTACATTTTTAGCTTCCCTTAAGGACATATATATCATTACTCTTCAAGTTTCAACACATCAGATACAGATCTCCACCCTTCTCCAATATAATTAGACTTCGAGTTGTACTGATGCTTTCTGCTCTTGCTTTGTGGACTACTGACCCAAGGTCAAGAGTCTCCTCTATTTCTCATCTCATGGACAGGATATCATTATTCTACCACAATCTAGTTTGTCTTCAATCACCAGTAGTAGCTACAGACTGCCTCTGGAAAATGCTTTTCTTCTTCACTTTTAGAACTCAGTCACCATAAAGAAGCAGCTGGTAATGTTTTGAAATCGATCATCATTTCTTAACTCTCTATCTCTTAGATAACCTATAAAATAACTTGAATGTATTTATCTATCTCGATTTCCATTTTGTTCCATGCATATCTGCAATCAGCCTACAATCCTACCAGGTCTGTTCTTACTTCTTTATCTTTGTGAGCTAGTTCTTATCTTTGGTTTATGCTTACGTATTATGTCCCGAACCTTCAAGGTCTCTCCCATGAAACCACTCTTTGTACTACATTTCTCTGGACTTCATATTATTTCTAGTCATTTTTTTGAATATGTGCTGATGTACATATTACACTGATATAGAAATGCTTCATTTAGGAATCTCATCTCTTCAATTGCCTTGCAAATCCCTTGAGGCTTACACTTCCTCTAGTTATCATAGTCACTACCACAGTGCCATGCCTAGAAAGTAACAACTTTTTTTTCCCACTGAGAACATGGGCTATGTTTACTATAATGTACCAGATGATCTCTTATACAGCAATTGTACATCTCTATATAAAAGTCCACACACCTAGCCTCAGTTGGAGAGGATGCACCTAATCCTATAGAGACTTGAGGCCTCAGGGAATGGGTATGCCCAGGGAGGGGGGAGCACCCTCTCAGAACCAAAGGCTGAGGGGGAATGGGATGAAGAAATGTAGGAGGGGGGAACAGGAGGGGTCAATATCTGGAATGTAAATAAATAATTAATTAATTCTTAAAAAAAAAGCACACACATAAACATATGCACAATATATATGTATGGGTAGGTTTATTGGATTTGATGTTGTGGTGTGAGATTAGATTTATAGCTATTAGCTTGGACAAAACAAACCTATCTTTGGGAGAATGCACTCTGAATGTTGCAGGTTGTTAAGGATTTGCTAGAGAAATTCATAACATGGACAGTTTACAATGCACTGAGTGGGCAGGTATTTTGTAGATCCCTTAAAGGAAGAAGGATGGTGTTATCTTTTTAGTTCTGAGAAAAAAATTACTTCATTATTAAGAGCAAGAAAACAAAACAAAAGAAAAGAAAAAACTGGCTGCTAGTTTCAGTGATAACACATTGTGATTTGATAGTGTGTCTATTGAGGAGAGGAAGAAACACTAGAAGCAGGAACTGCAAATGAAAGATGCTCTGATGTACTCCTGTTGAAGTAATGTCTCTGAAATCTTTTAGAGAAATGAGGAAGGAAAAGAAGGAAAGAAAGAAAGGAAGGAAGAAGGAAGGAAGGAAGGAAGAAAGAAAGAAAGAAAGGAAGAAAGAAAGAAAGTAAAAGAAAACCTTTCTTCCACTTGAGAATAGAGCCCTTGACTCTTTTGTTAAGTTAAACAGAAATCTTAGAGTCATGTTCTACATAAGAAGAGATTTGCCCAGAAACACTTAGAGTGAAGTAGAGATGAATATTTCAATTTATAGTCTGCGAATATGACTAAGCTTTGGTGAAATTGTAGTTAAGAGGGGATTATTTTGAAATACATCACATTATGTATTTTTGTTTTCTTCATACAGTTTTATATTGACCTTTAAACATAGCTGAAAATATTACTTAAAATACGACAGAGTAATAAAGTGTATAAGTTTTTAAAACCATAAAGTCCTCGAAACCTACACTTTCTGTTATAATCTAATGTGAGCATAGCAATTTAAGGCTGAGCATTCAAGCTGCTGACCCAGGGACTTACTGCCACCTTTTGGTCATGTATCTGAATTACATGAAAAGTGAGTGTTGGATACTCATGTTTTGAGGGTCAAACTACATAACTGAACAAATAATGGGATATTTTCAGGTATACTGAGGTAGCCATGGCTTATAATGTTATGGGATGTCTTTCTATGTCGTTGTTAAATGAGATACAGTATTTGGAGGAGACAATGATTACAAAGAAAGCTTGGAATTCATTCTGCTTAGAGAAAATTAATTCCTAAAACCTTTGTTGTTTTGGGGTGTTTTTTTTAAACCTGTGAAATAGATGATGATAATAGCCGCCCTTCATACAGAGATGTCATAAGAAACCAATCTAGAAACTATTTTGTGAAAGAGATTTGTAAAAAATTATACATGGCATATGCCTACTCTGTACTGCCAACGTGAAATGCTGATGAGTGTGTGAGCAGCGTGCTGTCATGGACTCGATGAATATTAAAAGTGATAGCTTGCTTTCTTCTTGTGCTATATTAAGTCTCCTTTCATTTCCCTGGTGCTATTCCAATACCTTGTGCAACTATGTATGGTTTCTCATCTTTAATCCTCTCAGTATGATATGACACTTTCTAGAATCTTCCCAAGCTTAAAAAGTCCATCTTGTCATGGTTACACTAATTTCACAGTGCCCTATGTCTTTAGAAGAATGGGAATCATCCTATATCCTTCTGGGCCATGATTCATTAAAAAGAAAGGGGGAATCTGAAGCCCTGGATTCTAGGTTTATTTATACAGACATGATTATTATAGAAAATTTGTGTGTGTATGTGGTGTGTGTGTGTGTGTGTGGTGTGTGTGTGTGTGTGTGTATGTGGTGTGTGTGTGTGTGTATTTCAGGGACAGGTAGACTTTAGTATTAAAAGAATGAGTAGGCCACTAAGGGATGCTGAGTGCAGGAGAAGTAGTCTACCCCAGGAAAGAGAACAATTGATTATGTAATTCCAACCAATCAGTCCCACAAAGTATAGACATATAAGTAATACTATACAGACTGAGCAGGAATGTAATTATGTACTTAGAAGCACACACACACACACACACACACATACAGGTATGTAACAACCATCAAATAAAAAGATGCCATTGATTTTAAAGAAAGCAAGGAACAATATATTGAGGGTTAGAAGAAAGAAAGAAACACGGTAAATGATGTAATTATATTATAATCTCAAAAATAATATTTCAGACTAACATTGAGTTAAAATGTGCTCAACAGGAGATCGACCATCTCATCTATTGTTTGTCTTCAGTCTTTGGCACAATGGTAAATGTATGCTGCATCAATAATGTACACAATTTCAAAATTGGGAAAGCCCCAAGTTGAGTTTGCCAAACAGTGACTGATAAGTAGAGCGGCACTGATAGGATGAGGGGAATTCTTAGAGCCAGTTTACTTTGTTGAGCCATTGTTTCTGCATCTATGAAGTGGATGTAATCTGTGCTTTATGCAATCCAAATGGGCAGTATGAGGGACTGATAATCACACTCCCAAACGCATCCATACCACTGGACTCTGTAACTGTTACAGGATATAGCAAAATGAAAGTGGAAACATTTATTTCAATGGTGTGAGCAAATGAAGAATTTTGAAATGGGAAGACCATCTTCAATTATCCAGTGTGTTACAATGGCACAATGAGCATCCCTTTAAAGGGAAGGCAGAAGGAGACCCAGTGACAACCAGAACAGGGGATGTGACTGTGGAGGCAGAGGGGAGAACAAATGTGGTCACCAGGCAAAGGGATGTGTCAGTAGTTACTAGAGGCTGGAAAAAACAAGGGACATAATCTACTTCAGAACCTCTGATGGCACTGTGGCCTTGCTTACACTTTGATTCTATCCTGAATTTTTATACTAATTTTGGTACTAATTTTGAGTTTCCATTGTTTTAAGCCACTAAGTTTGAACACCCCCCCCCCAACTAATACATTGAAGATAAAGGTTCCTGGGGCATACAAAATCACTCATGAATAATAAACTGCTGGGAAAAAGGAAGATATGTGCCTTGTAGCTGTATAAAGACATCACCATTACTTGCTTCTCGGATCTGTAATTGTTGGCTTTTAGGAATTTATTTTCAGAGACAAAAATATTATTCTAATAACATTGTTATACCAAATGAGGCAGTTAAGGACTTATAGATGGGAGAGAGTTAAATACTCAAATTATTCATATTGTCTATTATTATTATTCTTATTATTCTTAGTAATGAACATATTCAGGGTCCTGTGTGAGGCAAATGCTCTAGAAGTTGAGCTATATCTCCAGCCTACATCTTCCTTTAGAATGCTTTGATCCTTCAAATTTGAAAGTATTATGTACATGGTTCCCAAGAGATTAATATCCAGGATTTGTAAACATTCTTATTTCCATCTAGGTCAATGTTTCTTAACTTGATTTGATCACTGTTTTGCCCAGGGGATGCTGTTGATTCCTCCAAATAGTGTGATATTTGTGACAGTTGCTGGCATGTAAAAGGTGGAGTCCACGGATGTTCCCAAACATCCTAATAACACATAGGACAGCTCCACAGCAATATTTATCAAGCCTATAATGTTATGAGTAAGATTGAGAAACCCTGCACTATGTAGGTAGAAAACCATAGGCAGATAAAGTATCCATTGATTTTGTGTAATTTCTTCTGCTTTAGAAAAGAAGATAGTAGAGTTTGTACAGATTGGGGGACTTGGTGGGACTGCAAACTCATCAGATACTTTTTCTGGATATATTAAAAATTATTATTATTATCATCATCATCATCATTACTACTGATTGTTCCCCCAAAGGAAACATTCTTGTATTTTAAAAGCTTTCACTTCAACGACTTCTCTTGAGAAGCAGAATGAAGGCTTCTCATGGTGATCATGGTGCTGCACTCTATACCAAGGTTCGGATCAGTAGATTCTCTACCCCCTGTAGGTTGTCGCACTCCTACCGTCACCAGTTCCTCTGACACATTATTTAGAATGAGTGTTTGTTTGCATGTCTAGAAAAAAATGGGTCTGGCATTTCTGTTGCACTGCAGCAAAAGGTTAGAGCTTACATAAGCCAGATAAATGCAAAGTCAAGGTGACTCTATTTTATGTACTACATTAACATAGAACTACAAATCCCTGGGGCATACTTCAAGAATTCATGGAAGCCAGAACTGTGCTGTCTGCAAAGGGGAAAAGACAGATACAATTCAGAGTATTAATGGGGTTCATGAGTATCATTCAGAACTATGGCATCTTTTCTATCTGGAATTTATTTCTGTTCTAGAGCTGTCCATTATTTTTGCTCCTTACGAATTACAAGCATGTATGCTAAAACTCAGTCTCACAACTAAGCTTTCTACTAGACAATTTTTGTAATTTATTATTATTATTATTATTATTATTATTATTAATTGAATTATAAGTATCTAGTGTAGCATTTGCTACATAGGATATTTAAAAAAAAAACATTTATGGCATGGGTGGATCAATAAACTCTTAAGGCTTTGTTGCTCTTCAACTGAGACCCATATTCTCTGGTTTGCATCTTTGGTCAAGCTGTAAATCAGATGCCTACATCTATCCATAACCAGCCATGCTTGTCTCCTTGAAAGTGTCTCTAAAGCTCTCAGAATCATGTGAAGGGTTTGGTAAAAAACAGATTTTTCAGGTCCCCACCTTCAGAGTTTCTAATTCAGTTGGTCTGTTCTGAAGCCTGAGAATGGGTTTCTAACACTTTTCCAGATGAGAAGCACATACTCAAAAGTTTCTAGCGGGCCACACTAGGGCAACCCCTGTCTTAACTTTTCACTATGGTTATTGCTGGTAGACCTGATTTAATCACAGCAGAGTGGCACTAGCTCTTCTGCTGGAGAGGAAATATCAAAGTCAAAATCAATGTTCAGTCATTGTATTTTTGGAAATGGGGTTTGACTATGGAATCTAGGCAGGACTGAAACTCACCACGTGTCCCAGGTAGGGCTCAACTTCGTAAGAATCTTCCTGTCTTCACCTTTACCCTTTTTTTCCCAGTGCTGGGATTACAGAAAGCTGACCACTGTATCTCGCTCAACCTTATAAAATGCTAATTACAACAATAATTGTCTTTACTATCTACCCTGCCAGTCTGGTTGAAAATAGAACACTATTCCAGGTTGGAAAGAAATTCATGATTTCTTCTACTGTGGTGCAGTCGTTCTAGCTTTTTCATATCTTTCAGATCTCAGCTCCTTTAGAAAGGCATTCTCATTACTCACAGTGTCAGCATTCATAAATATCTGTAAGTATATATCCACATGCTTACTTGTTTAATGTCTCCAGTTCTTGCTAAGAACTCATGGAAAGTTAGGCCCGTGCCTATTTTGTTCATTGCTGTATATTAAGCACCCAGAACAATGTCTGGCACATAGTATGTTCTCAGTTCTTTACTTATCATAAGTTTTTGTGGTGCTATTTGTAGTAGGGAAACATGGGGAACATTTAAAAATACCCAGAACTTGGTGTTTATTTTCTGACCCAATCGATGGATGCATTTTTAAATTTTTTATTAATTATTTGATTTATTTATATTTCAAATATTGTCTCCCCTCTCATTGATGCCAAATATAACCATTCTCTGCTACATATGTAGCAGGAGCCATGGACCCATCCATTTATATACTCTTTAGTTAGTGGTTTAGTCCCCAGAAACTCTGTGGGGACTGATTAGCTGATATTGTTGTTCTTTATATGGGTGGATTTTAAGGAGTGATAGAAGCATGTTCCAAACCAATAGCCTGACATAATTTTGGGGGAAATATAATATCTCCCACTAGACATGAGATGAAATAATATTACTATATATCCTCATGTCTAAGCACTTTCACTAGGACATCAACTGGAAACATTGCTTTAAAGTCAGGATAATTTCAGTAATGCTAGAGTAGGAAAGAAAATGTACTTTAGAATCTAAGATGAATAGAAAAGGCCCTGTTACATTGTTTTATGCCAAACTGTCACAGACAATTGTTTCTAGATAGATAGTTAAGGATGTTTAATGGCACTTTAATTCTTATTTTGTTTATTTGCTCTTTCCAGCCTTTCTGTAATGAGCAGCATGATTAACTTCGGGGACTAGAAAAGAAATCAAAGGATATCTTCAAAAATACTCTCCTCACCTTCTCTCTGTAGGATAACCTCATCCCTGGAAGGAAACTCTGCTCTTCTTGGTCTGACAGTGGAATGCTCAGTACTAGGTCTCAATGGGTTTGGGTTATCACAAAGCTTAGATAATCTTTGTACTTTCAGCCTTAGTACACTAAAGGACATACTGGGATTGGAATGTGTAGATGCTGTTTAAAGTCTTATCTCTGAAGATGAACACTTTTTTGAGAAATATTTGATCTTACTGGGTTTTATCTATAAAGTGGAGATGGTCATACTGATCATAATTATTAAGAAATGAGACAGTGCACATCTTAGAAATTGTCACAAAACAGATGCCTCTCATTCTGCTTAAATACAGCCAACTATTATGAGGCTGCCTTGTCTTAAAGGCATTCTGGATTGCCTTGTCTCGACTTAGGGTATGAAATGATGTCTCTTCTACAACTCCCTCCCTCAGATTCATCTGGAATCTTAATCAATGACTGAACAGGGGGTCAGCAGTTCAGAAAGTGAGATGTGCAGCATTGTGATGGGATCAAATATATTTTAATGTATAAATATAGAATATTTCCAGCTGAAATAAAAATGTACAGAAAAGCTTTCTGAATGTAGAACATGGTTCAGCAATTTAGTTTGTTCAAAACAAAACAAAATAAAACAAAAACCCTTGAGGTGTCATAAGCAGGGCTGTAGGAGGGCCCTACAGTCAAATAACTTTGGCAAATAAAATCCCACAATAGACTTTACTATCCTCTCAGAGATAAGCAATGGATATTAGATATTTAATATTTAATATTTAAAGACTATCTACATTGCCCAAATGGGCCTATCTTTTTTCACTGCTCGTCCCAGCATTCTCCATGCTGAATTGACATTTCCTCCCAACATTCTTGAAGAACACATGCTGGGAAATGGTGCCTTCTGTTATTATCCCAAAGAACATGGTCTCTGTGGTGTGATATAAAAGACAGAGCAATATTTAACATCCCAGTTCCTGTTCTTGTGGGTGGTAGCATTGGTGTTTTTTTGTTTTTTTTTTTTTTTTGTTTGTTTTTTTTTTTTTTTAATGGTACTAGGATTGAATCTAGGACTTCAGGCATGATAGATGAGCACTCTCCTACAGAATGACATTCTTACTTCCGTTATCACCACTCTTAAATTTTGAGACAAGATTTCACTAACTTGCCCAGGGTACTGTTCAACTTTCTCTGTAGCTAAGAAGGACCTTGAAGATTTAATTTGGCCTTTGTACATGTTGGCATGGCAGGTCTGAGACACCAAACTTTGCGGGTGGTATCAGCCTGAAAACATGACAAAGTAGTTTTAGGCAGTTTATATAGGTATGATTTGAAAAAAGAAAAGAGAAAGACCATGGTGTGTGTGTGTGTTGTTGTTGTTGTTGATGATGATGATAATGATGATGGGTTATACTCCAGTAAAAAAATCATTGGAATTAAGAGGGTGATTGAAGAGGGCCTAAATCTTAATAAAAAGAGACATGGTAAGATTGGTATTTAACACGTAGTAAGTCATTAGGTCAGGGGGATATATGCACTTACAAATCCCACAAATTGTGTATTCCTCTGGTATTATTTTTTCATTTACTCAAGTTTTTAACTGATCTAATACAGATGGGTTTGGTATACAGAGGTTATGATAGTTTGATATCATGTCAGATCATAAAATAAACCTGATTAGGCAGAGGAGAATAGAGAGAATCCTGGGCCAATGCCTTCTGAGGTAGGCCTGTGGTGTGATGTGGGTTGGTATAGGAACAGAGATAGAATTCTTATGGTAGCGAATGTCATCTGTTAAAGGATAACAAAAGGAGGAGCTATGTTGCATTTAGCATGCTGGGATGAGGTGGTTGAGATCAGGGTGCTTAGATTTAACTCAGTAGGCAACCAGATGCTATTGTGCTGTATTCTAATAGGGAGTGGATCCCACTCAAAGAAAGTCACCATTCTACCAATGAGTTTGATGTGGGAATATTTATAGTTCAGTATTTAACTGGGGGACTACAGCTAAATCTCTCTCTCTCTCTCTCTTCTCTCTCTCTCTCTCTCTCTCTCTCTCTTTTTCTGTATCTCTGTCTCTCTCTGTCTCTCTGTCTCTCTCTCTCTCTCTCTGTCTCTCTCTCTCTCTGAGCCTCCATTACCTTGACAATCAGGTGAAAGAAATTGAACTATATGATACCCAAGTACTCTTAACAGCTACATACTGTATGGATTTGGCTTCTTAGCCATGTATGAGAAAGTTATTGATGGGCTCTCACTCATTTTTCTGAGGAGGTGGAAGGTCTATTTTTACTCTAACTGCCTCTGGAGAGGGGTCACTTTTACTGTTGAATGTGTTCTCTTCCCTATGTTAGTACCCACCAGCATCTCTAACCAGGAGCAGCGAGCACACATAGTGTTTATAGCCAGCACCTTCAGTTGTTTCTATAAGATGAAGTTAAAAGGATTGTTACTCATATATCTTGTAAGAAATTTTAGAAGGCTGACTTTCTGGCCGTCACTTTAGAGAGCAGTAACACTTAAAGTTTAGCACCAGTAATTCAAAAGCTTGATGAGAGAACTTGAAGCTTTGTGAATCTTTTCGGTTTCACTTTCACTAAAAGTGCTATTAGATCTTTCAAGGGTCTGAACAAATGTGTAGAAGAGGTTTTGCTTCAACCACCAAACATTAAATCTCCATCAATACAGATATAGCAAAAGGAATATAGTGAGGGACTATGGATGCTGCCATGTCTAATGATGTATGTTCAGTCCCCACATTGGAAAAAAGAGCCAACTAAGAAGAGAACAACAGTAAGTTGTGCTCTGACCTGCACATGCCTGACATAGCAAATGCTTCCTCCCTAGTAAATGTAATTGTAAATAAATAAAAGGTGTTGGAATAGTAATGTTTTCATCTTAAAATTTAGAGGCATGAGGGAAATAGGGGGAGAGAGACAAATAAACCAAATCTGCTTTGTCTTTGCATCAATAACTGCTGATTTATAGCTAACCAACTAAGCTATGTGACCTTGGAAAATGGTCTCCTTTTCTAAGACTATTTCCTTGGCTGTAAAATAAGTTTTATTTCATACTTCATTGAGGTAAAAAAAATTTATAGTGCACAATTAAGGGAACATTTCCACTTATATTTTTATTATTATTCTTGCAGACAAAAAATAGGAGTCTCCTTCGGGTAGTTGGGGCTTCAAAAGGTGCAGACTTTTTTTTTCTAAATTATCGAGCCTAATCGCTTCACTCTAAAGATGGAAGTATGTACTTAGCATTTCTATGGCTTCTACTGGTTTATTGTTCTGACAGAAAATGGTCCCCTTATTCAATTGTCCCCATCTACATTTGACATCCATATCTTTTCCATAGCTAACTCATCCATAGCCGCAATTATCCTTAAAACAGACCAACTTTCCAAGATGGATTCAAAAAGGTGGTAACTATTAGATCAAAACTCATAGTGGACAAATGAACCCTAAGGGCAGGACAGTAAATTCAGATTCCTGCCCTCTACTACTGTGAAGGTAGATTCAGTGAGGATAAGATACTTGGTATCTTAATAAGCTCTCCAGATGATTTCATTTCTGATGGTTGGATGGTTTTGTGGTACCTCCACATTTGAAAGATGGAGATGAAGAGAGACACCACTTATGCTAGTCTCTGCTTGCCATTTCTGTAATCCTGGGCTCTTCGTACAGTAACTTTTTGAGAAAACTAAAGAGAATTATTAAAAATTCTGTTTTTTTAAACCAGCATTAAAAAAGCCAAATGACATCTGCACAGCCCCTTCCCAGGGAAGAAAGAACAATATTAGAATTTCTTCTCTCAGCTTGGAGCTGGTCGGCTAGGCTGGACTCTTTTAAGAGCAATCTAAGCCTGACATTCAACATAACAACCCAAGATGACAAGCAAGCCATCGCATTAGCTGTAGTCCTTTTGCTTACCAGCTGGCCTGAGTGATTCCAGTGACCAATGTCAGGTTTGATGTGGAACAAAGGGAGACAAGTGATAAATAACACATTGTCCTTAGATGCATTGCGGCTTTCACTGCTAAAAGATGAGCTGTACTGTTTGCTAACAGCTGGTGTAAGCAGATGAGCTGGGGGCAGCCTTTGATTCTGTATTTCTTGTGTCACAGAATTAAAGAACCAAGAAAGGGCAGAGGAGAAAGGCCCACCCTCTGCTTTGGGGAGTAACAGAACCTTGGGGATATATATGATTCATTCTCTTTTGCCAAGGTTTAGGCAAAATATAACATTGCCAGATCACCAATAGAAGTGTGGGCTACAAAAAGAGAAAGAGAGAGAGGAGAGAGAGAGAGAGAGAGAGAGAGAGAGAGAGAGAGAGAAGCAAAACCTTTGATATAGTGCTACCATTTCATCTTATAAAAGGAAAAAAACTAAGACCCTGGGAAGAGATATGATTTAATTAAGGTCCATTTAAATCTTAAAATAGTGAACAGTGATTTTAATTTCTACCTTTAAAAGAAGTTAAGAAAATATGTTAATAATAGCAAAATTTTGAGTATTAATTACATACTAGACACTGATCTGTATAATTCATATTTAACCTCTACAATAACCCTGTAGGGTAAAATAGTATTATGCTCACCTTATAGAAATAAGTAGATACAGGAAAGTTACACATTGCCAAGACTTCACAGATAATTATGAATCCAGGATTGAAACACAGAGTGACTAGATTGTCACCGTGGGCTGGTATGTTGAATCCACCACCTAAACCATACTAGGTATTCACTGTCTCCAATACAAGGAGGGGGATTAGCACTCCTGTCAACTTCTGAGTCAAAATCCACATAGGGATCTGACTCAGCTATCCTGAATCTTCACTAGTTTTGATGCCATTTGAGGATGCTCAAGCATGGTGACAGGAGAATCACAACTCATCAAACATAACTTGTATCATTGCTTGTATCATCAAGTCTATTGTGCCAGCTCAGAAGTCTAGTCAGTGTTGATATATGATTATATAATCCATGGCATAGTCTCTGCCTCCCCCTTCATGAAACTTTAAAGTAGCTCAGCAGTTGCATATCTGTCTATTAGTGTTCAGGTTTTACAGTTTCTGCCAAATGATGCAATTTCTAAGCCCCAAATTCAGATTATTGGCATACAATCCATTCAAGGAACTTAGTTCAGAGTAGGCATTCAGTGGATAAAGTAATTTCCTGGAGCTTCTGATTGTCTTATGCTGTAGTGGAAGAGATGGAAAGTTAGGAAGGTATAGAACAGATGGTTCGAAACCTTCCTGAGGACCCTCCTCCCAGTGTCATCCATTTAACCTAGTGTTTCTGTCTCAATTTTCTGGGTCCATCTTTGAAAAAAGATTAAGGTATAGGACATCAGCTCCATATTTTAAAAAATGCTAGAGTATCTCTCATGGAGAACATCTATGAATAAAGCTGATGGGTAGCTAAAGAAATATTGCAAATTTGTTCAAATAGAAAGAGAACTATGACAAAAATATCTAGGGAGGGAAGACAGGCAGCAGCGGTAAAGAAGGAAGGAAATTTTACAGAATTTTATTTGGGATGTGATCCTTAAAGGATTCTGATTAATGTACAAGGAGAAGAAGAAAATAACCAAGCCTTTGAGCTGAAAGACACCCTAACAAATGAGTTCATCTTCCTTCTAGTCCTATCTAGTGTTAAAAAAAAAAAGAAATCAGATACTCAAACGTTGATTTTCAAACTCCAAAATATGCATTTGGTAAGCATATGGTTTTTACAATTTTTAAATTTAAATCTCATTGGGTGGAAAGAGTGTGGATAGGCGTAATTCTGCATACATGTGTGAAATTGTCAATGACAAATTTAACAAGCGAATCTAAAAAAAAAATAAATTTATGTAAATTATCCACTGGGCGTGTCTTCTCTTAATCACTGCTGTTACTACTATACCTAGTTGTCCTTACTCAATAATTTTTACGTATTTATGTTATATGTCTGAATACATTTACATTTGCTGAACTAGCTCAGAGTGATAAAATTTTGTGACCGTGTAAGGAGGGGTGGTCATTTGAGTCACCTGCAGCTACCCAGAACTGGAAGAAGGAGAGGAGAGAGCAAACAATATTGCCCTTACAAATTAAACTAATAAGGGTGTCAAAAATAACAAAATGCCTTATGAAAAATTTAACAAAGAATATTTTACTTTGTAGACACATGTAAGAGTTCTTATCCATATGACTAAATGCAATATTATCAACTGCAATAAATTATATATTTATATTAACATATTTGAAATAAAGAAGCTTATTAATAAGGTCCTCTGATGATCTTTTGTCTTTCCTACTTCCTGTTCCTAAATGGACTATCACCCTAGTTTAGCACAGTGTTTCTCCATTTAGAGAACACATAAACATACTGGCATTTCTCAGCAGAAATTCCCCTAATCAATCAATCTATGTCAAGATATACAATTGACTACCAAGGGCTACTTATATGAACGGCCCCAAATTGATTGAGAATCACCAACAGAGCCTATTGTGAAATAAATTCCATGAAAAGGTTGTTTTTGTTTTTTTTTTTTTTTAGCTGCAATTTGCTTTCTTTTTAAACACATGCCTCTAGAAATACCCTGTGTATTGAAGAAAATGGAAGGTGTCTCTCTTAGTTTTCTTATTTTCTGGACTCCTTGATGAAAATGCCTGCTGGGTTAATCTTAGCTTTCCTCTGGACCTTACCACAACCGGTCATTTCTTAAACCTTAATGCTGTATTTCATCCTTGGAAACTTTCTTTTAATATGGAGGAAAACACTCCCTGGGTTGCCCGTATTCTGATTTGTGTCTGATTCAGTCTGTAGGCTGGTAGAGCTGGTCAACAACTGTTTATTAATTAAACACCCACAGGATTTCTTGAACTGCACCAAGCCATTTGTACTCCATGGCCAAGTTCAATTTTGACAAAACCCACGATAAAAAACTACAAGGGCGGGTTGTCCAAAGAGAAATGACTCAACAGAGGGTATTCATCACCTTCTGAGCAGCAGCACTCTGGCCTGTCAGAATTTTTATGATGAATAGAATCAAGGGGATTTAGGTTGGAATGGTCCTTAGGTATGAGAACAGGCTCTGTGTACTGTGGAGGCAAAGAACAACATGAAACTAAAAGAGAAGGTGACACTGTATGTAAAGACGAGTGTTGAGAGGGTAACCGGTAACCATATTAGTCTTTGGAACTGAGATGAGGGTGAGTCTTACAGGGGAGTACAATAAGGGAAGAAGAGGGTGAAAACACAGAATGACATGTACACGGGCTATTGAAAGCCCCTGGCATCTGGCTTGGGCTTATGACTGTGGCCACAAAGCAATGTGGACTCTCCAAGAACACTGAGTGTGTTAGTGACTTTTGTGTTACTATGACCAAATACCTGACAGAAGCAACTTAATTGGGGAAGGATTTACTTTTGGACACTGGTTTCAGAGAAATTTCAGTCCATCACAGTGACCAAAATGTGCTGGACTTTATGATAGCAGGAACGTGTAGTGGCCAGTCCTAACACCACAACAGACCAGGTACTGGAGAACAATCAGACAAGTGACCTTCAAAGACTTGCCCTCTGGTGATAAGTAAATCATTGTAAACACTGGCCAAGCTCTAGCTCTTAAAGGTCCCATAGCTTTCTTTCATAGTGTCACCAGCTAGGGACAAGCTCCAAAACATGAGCCTGAGGGGGTATTTTATATTCAAATTATAGTTGGAAGAGCAATCTTTACCAAGACATCAGCTAATAAACTTGTGTTTGCACATGCACACATACACACACACACAAACTCAAAACACACACAGACACGCACACACACACACACATACACACACACACCAATATGAGAGACACAAAGGGTTCTAGTGGATTATGGAACATCCAGAAAGGGAGTGAAAGAATAAATGAAAAATAAAAATCCAGAAACAGGTTCCTCTGTTCTTGCTTCATATTAATTCATAAAAATGAGTTTGCAAACTGGAAGTCATTGAGAGGTTTGAATTAGTTCTGTCTAAAACCAGGAACAAATCATTCCAATGATATAATGATTTTATTTTCTATTATGAGTTATTGTCATATTTCTCTTTCTCCTACATATCCCGAGAATTCATTATTACTACAGGCTATTCCATTTAATTAGCACCAGTGTGTTTTCCTTCTCGATCTGGAATTCAATTGTATTGTACTGAGACAGGGGCTTATTTCACTTTTGCCCTGATTCTTGTAGATGTTTTAGAAACTGCCAGCTAGTCACAGTCTCCCAAGGAAATAGAATTTCTGACTGGAAATATGCTGCTATAAAAATAATTGAAAATATTTATTGCTTTTCTACTATATGCAAGGCAATATGTTATTTGCAGGCTGTGGAGTGAAGAGCAGAGATAAAGAAGCACAGTCTCTGATGAATCCTAAAGTCTACCTCGGAAGAAAAGTTGTTTGGACACAATACAGTGACTGATAATGTTACAAGAAAATTATTAAAAAGAGCCAGGTGCAATCTTTAGACACTGTATAATGAACTCAGAGGAGGAAGCAATCATAAAAATGTATGAAAGCTAGTAATGACTTTAGATATTAGATATAGTCTATATATTTGTTGGGTGTGGTAGTTTTTAGGTAGCTTTAAAAGACAGACACTACTTAAGAAGTCATTTAGAGCAAAATGAGTGTTCTTTGTTGACATGGTGGTACATGCCTACAATTTTTTCCACACAGGATGTTGAGACAGAAGGATCACAAGTTTGAGGTCAGCCTTAACTTCGTAGTTAATTGAAAGTCAGTCAGTGCTGTATAACTATATTCTGTTTCAACAACAAACAACAACAGCCACATACACACTGAACACACACACACACACACACACATACACACACACACACACACACACACACACACACAGAGAGAGAGTGAGAGAGAGAGAGAGAGAGAGACTAAAAAAATCCAAACCAAGTGGACCAACCAACTAACCAACAAACAAACAAAAAATCCCTATATTCTTGATAGCATATATTACATAAGCAAATAAGAAGTGTGTGTGTGTGTGTGTGTGTGTGTGTGTGTGTGTGTATGTATGTATACATAGGACACAAGATAACATTGGGTGTCACTTTCATGCACTGTTCATTCTTTAAAAACAGGGCCTGTCATTAGTTTCAAACTCTCCACATACTCTAGCCATCTCCCCACTAATGAGATTACCAGTGCACACCACCAGTTTTTTATTTTTCACACGGCATCTGCGGATTGAACTCAGGTCCTCAAGCTTGCAAGGAAAGCACATTGCCAACAGAGTCATTTCACTAGCCCCCGTTTGGTAATTTTTATGAAGCTCAAGCCAATCATTCACATAATTTTTTTTAAATCAAATATTCTAACACAACCCAGTGCAAAGATATATTAATTTATATGTAGTAGACTCATGGTAGGAAAATATGAAAAGTCTTCATTTCCTGTAATTAAACCATTATGTTTCCACACGAGATGAAAAGTCAATAAATATAGCATAAACAAACACACAACTCTTACTTGAATATTCTTGAATCTGGACTGTGGGTTTTTTTGGGGGTAGTGATAATTAGCATTGTGTTTTTGTGGTGACATTCATGTCATATAGAGTGCATATGCTGTGTGTTCAGATCCAAGGATACAGAGAAATTGTGTCATATAACATAGGTTAAGTGCTGCCTGAAATGCTTTAATTCCTTACAGGTTTCATTTTCATTAATTTTGGGTTGCCACATATTCAGAAATCTTTTAACATTTTTAAAACATTTTATGAATAACACATTCAATTATATAACCTCACATGGGGTCAAAACTCACAGTTTGAGAAGGTAGGCCTTGGGGCTAAAGAGATGGCTCAGTTGTTAAGAGCACTTGCTCCTCTTTCAGAGGACCTGGGTTCAGTTCCCAGTATCCATATATGGTAGGGAAGAACTACCATCTCCTGAGGATTCAACAACCTTTTCTGGTCTCTCTAAAAATCAAGCATGAAGGTGGTCCATATACATACTTGCAGGTACTCACACATGCACAGAAAGTTAAAAATAAATATTGAAACAAAAATGAGAAAATAATGAAGTCCAAGTTCAATACCCAGTACTGTATCAACTGGATGTGGTGGCCAATGCCTGTAATTCCAGCACTCAGAATGTTCAGCTACATGGGGTCATGTCTAAATTAATCTTGGTCTTAGAGTAGTTTGAGAAAGGATGTACCTCGGAGAACTTTGTTGGTTACTTGAGTCCATTGGGTACCACTGGATCTTGAGACATGGGGACTAGACGGAATCTATAGATTATAGTCTTCTTTGAACTCAGGGATATAGTCAGGCTAGCTGTGTCCTGTATTTTGATTTACTTCATATTATTTAATTCCTTGTGCATCTGCTAGTCTCCCCAGTCATACCTTCTAGGCAGTCTATTCAGAAGCTGAATAACCCATTGCCCTGCATTCCTCATTACTGCCCTGTGCGACACTGTCTCTCTGATTTTCTTCCATATTTTTCATGCATGCTTTTGGCCTATGAGAACTTAAGACACTATAGGGATCGTTGTTTGTTGCTGTTATGTTTCTTAATGCACCTGAAAGTCCCAAGCCTAGGTAACTAATGATTTTGTGATTTTTTTGTATTGATGTAAATAAACTATTCTCATTGCTTAGAGAGTAGAAAACAGGACAATTGTCTATGGAAGTGCAGCAGGAGTAATCTCCCTAAAAAAATGTTTGGAGAATTCGTCATGAAAAAGCAATTTATCCCTTTTTACCTGAAGACCTGAAGAACTGCCTTTCAACAGAGATGAATCAAATCAAGGTCTGTATGATTATTACTCGCACAGTAATAATCTCACTCACATACATGATTTCAGTGAATGATTTGTATAGCAATGAAATCAAATCTAATTTCCCTTTGTCTTTTGTGAGCCCGAGAGCTGTCAAACTGCCTTTTAGACAAAACACATTCAATGTAAAATTCACCACTCCCATTGTAACTTGCCTCATATATTTCAATAACTGTTTGGGGCAATACCATCTACCCAAGCTTATAAAGCCAGAAACGATGGGGTCACTTTTGAATCTTCCTTTTCTATTACATCTCTGTTCTATCCTACTGTCAAGAGTTATCCAGGTTGTCTTTAAGACATTTCTCATATCTAGCCCTATTGGCTGAGTTTAATAACTCATTGTCACCTTATGGAACAACAGCAGCTATCTGTTCTGTGGGCTCCCGATTTTCGTGCTTTCCTCTGTCTTCATTACAACATTGACATGGCAATTCTTATAATCTCTTTATCCATCTGGAAGTGTGTATATATCCTATTCTGGATATAAGATGAAATTTAAATTGATCAGCAAGTGCCAACCTAGCTCGTCAAATCTCTGCACTCTTCCTCATGTATCCTGGATTTCAGCCACTCTAATTACCTGTCCCCACCACTGATCTCACTCTCTTCTTGCCTTTTTCTTCGCCAGAGATGTTTCTGCTTGATGCTTGTTCTCTGTTTGCTACTTCAGACCTCAGTCAAGTTTTACTTTCTTTCTATACAGTTCTTCCTGACTTTCCCAAGTAGAAAAACAAACAAACATACAAACAGACAGACAGACAAAAAGACAGACAGACAAAAAACTCTTCTGCTTCCATGTTCCTATCACGGCTAAGCATTTATAGTTCTGTGCATATTCTGAAAATACTCCTGTTCTCATAGTACTGCAATTATTTGTCTCACAAACAAAGCAAGCTTGGAGTTTGGAATCAGATCTTATGCATCCTTATTTCATCCTAAATAAATCATGTATTTAGCACTTAGCTGTTTTTCACTAAGTGAATCTGAATTTCATCAATGGAATCACTGAGTAATTCAGCCTTTGAATTAGGCTCTGGGAATAGAGAGTGAACTGTCAAGATCTGGTCTTCAATCCCCTGAAGTCTACTATCAATGCTTAGATCAGTATAGAATGTCACCAAATATTACATTGCAATAGAACATGATCACTATGGTGTGAACTTAAGTTGTCAGGTAGTACAGCATGGTGGTAAAGACCAGAGTCTCTTCTGTGGACTCAACTAGACTCAGTTTGAATCTTAGTTTCACAACTTACAGCTAGTTTTTGAACCTTTTGTTTTTGACATGATAATATAATTACATCATGTTCCCCTTTCCTTTCCTCCCTTCAAACTCTCCTATATATCCCATCTTTCTCTTTTACAAATTCATGGCCTCTTTTTCATCAACTGTTGTTCCACATATATAGTCCTAAATATACCCTTTTCAGTCTGTATAATGTTGTTTGTATGTATGTTTTCATGGCTGACCATTTGGTATTAGAAAACCAATTGGTGTGCTCTTTTCTAGAGAAGACTGTTTCTCCTACTCTCAACATTCCTCGGTTACCTGTACTTCTTTGTGTACGGTTGAAACCCTGTGGTCTGTCTCCTGTTGACGTTGGCATATCTATTATTATTGTTCAGCTCCTGTTTAGGCAAGTCATGTTGGTAAGATTTTATAGGTGAGGCAAATCATGCCTGGTATTGGCAATGTAGGCAACTACCCAGGGCTAAGGAAGGAAATCCTGGATCTTGGAGGAGAACCTACAATTGCCACTTTAATAGAGCCACATAATTCCTAACCACACTCTAAACATTTGTCCTTATACCAGAAGGTGAGTGTAGTACTTACCCCTCATCAAGGGAACGTCTCTTTTCAACAGGCAGAGACCATTACAGAAAACCAGTCAATCAAAATGCAGAGTTGTACATCCCAATCCAATGGATAAACCCATAAAACAAGTTCCACACCTAAGATTTAGAGAATATTTTGGAAAAGGGGGTGAAAAGATTGTAAGAGCCAGAGGATCAAGGAGTTTGCAGTGAGACTGTATCTCCTAGTAATCTCAGAAGCTAGCTCTGTGTTTTTGGGTAACTTACCAAGTATTTTCATGAGTTGTTTACTTCATCTGTAAAATGGTAATTATTATGATCATTACCTCAGAGGACTATGATAAAGACAATATGATTCAACATCTGTAAAACATCTGGCTCATAAAACTTGTTTGATAAGATAAAGGAAATCTATGGTAGTATACATAGAAACTTAATTCAAAGTGTTTAGCTTTTTCCAGAGACAGGAAGAGAGAGGAACTCAGAGATGAAACATGGCAGGTGCAAGAACCGCCCCGTTTAATAGTTGAGGGCCAGGAGGAATGCCAGCTTCATCTCACCTGGCCATCTCACAGTCAAGGTCACTGCATCCTGGATCCTGTTCTGAGAAGTTAAATGGGTCTTTAATGATCCTTTAGACAGGGACAGGGATTTATAAGTAGGTTTGTATGGCTTTTCTTTTAATACATCTCAATGAGATAGATAGCATGATTACTTCATTTTACAGGTGAAGAAAATAAGGTAGGTAAAATAAGGTAAAAATCTGTTTATAATATTGGACTGTGACCTTTCCATATCTAGCTCTGATTCCTTTCACAGTTCTAGAGATGGTTCATTCATCTGCCCTTCACTGTTCTCTGTCTGTGGAAAGGGTAGAGGCTGCAGCAGCCTTTCTCTCTATGCCTTTGTCTCTTTATAATGTCTTCCCTGCTGTCTCCAGTGTCTTCTAGCATACAGGAAGCCAGAGCAGCATTCTATACTTGATATTTCTCCTTTTCCCCCTGCCAAAGAGCAAAAAACTGACAAAGCTCATCCATACTATTGTGCTGATGAGTGGCTCCCTGGTAATAGGTGTCATTGTATGCTGAAGGGCGTTCACCTTTTGAATAGAGGCTGAGGCTTCAGGGAACAAAGCCAGAAAGATGAGGAGTCAGACACCAATGCCAAGTGGAAGGAGAGAGCTGAAAGCATTTTTGAGTTCAGATATGACTGGTATACTTTTACTTGTGCTGGAGTCAAGACAATGGTATGAGATTCTATCTTCTGAAGTCAGGCTGCAGTCAGTCATGTTGCCATTCTGATTCTTAATCACTAAGGAAGCTCAGATCTCTGGAAATCCATGCTCTGGGGATCAAAGGAGTAGAGGACCAATTTTTCAATCTATGTTTATGTGTCTTTATGTGGGTATATACATGTATGTGTGAGGATGCCTGAGCAGGCCAGAAGAGGACATTAGATCCTCCAGATCTTGGAGCTGGAAATATACGCACTGAGCTGTCTGATGTGGGAGCTGGGAACCAGATTTGGGTTCTGTATGAGAATACCAAATACTCTTAACTGATGAGCCGTCTCTCCAGAAGACTGAACATTGTTTGGAGACTCTAAGTGGGCGGAGCCCTAGGAGAGGAATAAAGGATTCTCATTCCAGGATTGATATTTGTTTTATTGGGTACTGGCCTTTGCTTTTCTACCTTTAAAAAGAGGCACAGCTTTCTCAAAAGGAAAATGAGCACAAGCATTGAACATTGTTCCTTTTTAAACTAGTAGTTCTGATTTCAACTAAGAGTGAGGTTCAAGGAGACTATACATCTTTTGCAAAGCCTTCCCTTTGCAAGCAGTGATATGCAGCGGAGCCAGGTTTCAAGCTGAATTTAATGAAAGTCTTGCTTTAAGGTCTTTGTATGTTAAATGGGGATGATGATGGCAGTTAATGAATATTTATCATGAATGATGTTGAGTGCTAAGCAGTGTTACTTAATCCTCCCAACAACTAACTATACAAGGGCACTATTATGGTTATCTTCATTTAACAAATGATAGGTGCTGAGACTTAGAGTGATTAAATGTCTTCATCAACGTTATACCCCTAGTACGTAGCAGATCTAGGGATGAAAATTAGAACTCTTGAATGCTAGTCCAGGATCATGGTGCTCCTGATGTTGGACTAGCATACTTAAATTATGTGGTAACGGGCTTTGGTGTGTGAAGTATTATGTGAATACAAACTGACCCTATCTATCATTTTACCAGACCTTCACTTGTACCTGAAAGCCTGCTTGTGTGGTCTACAGGCTGGAACATCAGGGAAACATGAGAAATTACTTGTAGGATACTCATCTGCTAGCAGGAGACTTCCGTGTAGAGTATTCAGTCACTGTTCTACTTGGTTCTATCCACTAGGTTGCACACACCATATCTTTTTAAATTAGATAGTGCCCCAGTATCTATTGCATTGCAAGTCTAGACTCCAAGAGCCCCAGTAAGTACCTTTGGAGGAATCCATGTATTTTCTTTGTCATCTTAATCCTTAGTCAAAGCATGTTCTCTGATTCTGTGGGCATCTCTGAAAATATCTGCTTCCCTCTTCACTATTCTGAATTTCGAATGCTCAAACAAGAATTGGACTGCTAGCCCTCTGATTTTACTTACCCCTGCAGTCTCAAAGGAGAAAACGTAATATACACACTGTTGTTGCATTTTATTTAGATCTGTGCTTAACATCATAAAATTCTGGTTCTTCGTCTCACAAATTATAAAGGATTTTTATTGTTTGGCTCATGGCATCCCAAAAGGTACTCAAATGGTCTCTAATATGGGTCTCCATTCTTCAGAAGTATTATTCTTTCTCCATAAAAGTCACAGTTTATGTTTTACCTTGGAGCTTTTGACGACATTGTCTGTCTCTGTTATGCTGCAGAGAGATTTTAGGGCAAGAAACCTAAAAATGTCATTGTGCAAACCAGATATTACATGAGGCAGGGTAAAGATTAGCTGCTGACATGACTACATGATACAGCACCTGCTGACATGACAACAGTCCCAGAGCTAGTGTTCCCAGGACAGGTTGATAAAGGATCTTATGGTTGCCAGTAGTGCCAATGCTTTTCCTATGCTTTTCAATACGACTACCAAATCCTCATTTTGCTTAATTCTCCATTCCATGGATCCCCGCCCACCTGAGGTTTCCTAGTGTCTCTAGAGAAAGTCATGTGGCTAAACAGATTGATGCTACCAGCTTCTTATTTTCTAAGCTCTGCGAGCCTACCAGGGTCTCCTACATGTTTTTCTTTTTAAAATCTCCCAGATCATCGTCCATGTGCAAGTCCCATGTACCATCAAATTCCTCAACTCCTACCTCACAACAGAACAGTTTAACAGAAGAAATACTTTTATCTAAACTATTTCCAGCTCATGAAACCTTCTAGTTGAATGTAACTATTTTTTCCCCAAGCAACAGTTATTCCGGTTCCTCCCATTAGCAAAGCCTGCTACCCTGCTCACACTCATCTTCATCCTACCCTGTCCTCAGCCTACTGTTCCATTTCCTGTCCTTCCAAGTGTTCAGTCCCTACTCATTTACCCTACCTTCAATGGTTTGAGTCTCCTTATTAAAAATAAAATTTTTCCTTTTCTTTGAGTTGCTTCTTTTGTCCTCCTCAACTCTGCTGTAAAAAACTTCAGGATATTTCATTTTGGTAGTATTCATCTCTAATTCCCTTTGCCAGTCATAGAACTTTGCCCTTCATTCATCTTTACAACATCAGACCATTAATGGCAGTTACGATGCATTAAGTTTTCACTATGTACGAAATACTATGCTAGGAACTTATTTGATATTTACAACCACCCTTTGGAATTAAACCCATTTTAATCTCCATGATATAGACGATGGTCACTAGAGCTCTTTAGTGACTTACCCAAGGTCTCACACATATGTGAATAGCTGAATTAGGACTTTAACTAAGGTAGCCTTGCCTTAAAATCCATACTCTAAACCAGGAACTGGAAAACATGTAGGATAAGAGGCTAGATGAGGAAAATTTTGGGCTTAGCATGCCATATGCTCCCTGTTGCTCAGCTCTGCCACTGTAGTAGAAAAAAAATGCCACAGTCAATACATAAATAAATGAGAGGGATTCTCTTCCAATAAAACTTTATATATGGACACTGAATTTTAAATTTCACATGATTTTCATATAATGAAATACATTTAAAAAATTTTTTTCATGCATTTGAAAATATAAAGAGCATGTTGAATTTGCAAGCTGTACGAAAATAGGTAGTGGAGTCAGCTACACTCATTGGTTGTGGTTTCCTTGCATCTGCTCTAGCTACTACATTATTCAAGGGCCCTGCAATAGCAAATGAATAAAGCTCTTGATGCCTATGATACAGTTCCTTCTTTGAGACATTTTTTCTGTTCATAGTGTTGATGCTACTGTGTACTCCTAGTTTTCCTTCTACCTATATACTTGTTCTTCTGAGTGGTTCATTATTCCCACATGTTGGACCCCATTTTGGGCCTGGTTTGGGCCTTGAGGACAAACCCTAGCCTAGATTGAGTTTCTGCGGCCTTGTAAGAGAGCCTAAGCCTGGCTCGAGTTTTGAGACCTATCTCAGTCACTTCCGTATTGATGTGACTCAGCACGATCTGTTTGGCCCTGCCTTTGCCCTGCCATTGCTAATGTAAAGCTTTGTCATTGGCCCTGTCAGTCACCCCATACCTTCTGTCACCTTTCCCAGCCTCCTATGTCATCTTACCCTACCAAAAATCCTCCTTCCTATGCTCCAAATTTATATAAGCGAGAGGCTGATGCAAAAAAGTTGAGTTTCTGGGACCTCTCTCCTCTTGCCAGCAAGGAGCCAACACCCACCTATCTCTCAAACATTATGTTCAAAGATCAACAGTTGACCTAGTTAGTTAAATTTCTTCTTTTTCTTTGAGATGATAATATAATTATATAATTTCCCCCCTTTCCTTACTTCCAACTTTCCCATATACACCACCTTGTTCTCCTTCAAATTCATGGCCTCTTTTTAATTGAATTTTATTTTTATGCATAAATGTATATAAATATATATTCCTAAATATAGCCTGCTTAGTCTGTATGTTTCTTGTATATGTGTTTTCAGGGCTGATCATTTGGTATTGGCTCACCAAGTAGCACCCTTTTCCCTGGCGACGACTATTTCACTCATTCTCAGCATTCCTTAGTTACTTGTAGTTTTCTGTGTAGGATTGAGGGCTTCCTCCTCTCTCCATCCACTTTGGCATGTCTGTTGTTGTTTTGTTCAGCTCCTGTTTAGGTAGTCATGTTAGTGAGACTTTATAGGTGTAGCTTCTGATATTACTAGGAGATACTGTCTCATAGTCATATTGTTCTCTGCTATAGTGTTTCTACTTGCACGACTAACACCCACATTGATGTAGTGACCAGGAGCTTGGGTTTCTGAGTTGTGCATACCTGGGTTAAATCTTGACTATATTTGTGTGATCTTGGGTACACAGCCCTCTCTGAGTTTTACTTTCAGTCCTTTTGTTAAATGGGGATAAAAAAAAAAAAAAAAAAACAATGTAATCATGGGGTTATTGTGATGTTTAAATACGTCTTGTATAATAAAACTATTTTTAAAACTATTAAACCTATATATTTAATATGGTATACAATTAATTAATAGTTATCATTATATTATTATTAGATAATATCAGCCTAATGCATAGTTCTAACCAAGATTTCCACTTTGAGTTTTAGGGCCATCGGCTTATTTAATATCTATACGTACCAATGACATCTGACCTTCAACATGTTCCAAATCCAATTGACCACCCTTTTCTCACTCTCATGTATCCTTGCCTTACTTCACATGTTCTTTTCTTTCAGTCATCATTCGCCACTATTGTTAACACTTAGTGTAGAAGCCTGGGTATCTACTTTCATGTGAAAAACATATTTTCATGAAAAATTCAGCTTTAAATACAAGATGACACTGAACATTTAAAATCTTCTGTTGAAACTTAAGATTTGCGTTGTGATTGGTTTGGAGAACTTTCTCTCTTTTTTGCTCATCCTTTTCTCTTTCTTCATGTATTTCATTCTTCTTTTTTTCTTAAATCTTATGTATCGATTTCCAACTCCACATTTAATTACACAATTATTCTTATCAGAATAGTACTCCTAATACATCTCCAAATGTCATCCATCATTCAAGTTCTAAAACATGCCTGAAACCTTCCAGGCTTCTCTAGTCAATAAAATAACATATCTTTTAAAAAATATAATTTTTTCTTTTATGTGTATGATCATTTGCTTACATGTATGTGCAACACATGCATGCAGGCCCAGAGGAGGCCAAAAGAGGTTGCCAGAGCCTCTGGAACTGGAGATACAAATGGGTATAAGCCACCATGTGGGTGCTGGGATTCAAACTGAGGTCCTCTGCAAGAGCTGCAAGTGCCCTTAGCTGCTGAGCAATGTCTCTAACCCCTATTAACACCGAGAACTTATATTTTACAATTGAATGTCATTATTGCACATTTCATACTTTAAAATGCATCTGTCTCAAATGTGTAGGCTGCATCATAGAGCACACGGAATGCTCTTCTCTGAGCACCCTCTGAAGTGCCTTGCATAAGCCTCACTTAGCTTTCAGCCACTCTCTTCCTGTCTCCCCTTTCTCCAGTAAACATGGTTCACTGAAGTTCAATTTTATTTGCGACTCTCATTCTGCTGGATTTCTTCCTTGGCTACTTTTAGTCTATTTTTCAGAGATAACATTTTACATAGTACTGTATATGACTTCCCATAATTTCTTCTCAATTCCTTAATCTTTTCCTTGAATTCCAATGCTATAGTTCAAGAGTTTCTGTGGCCACTTTCGGTAGGATGGCTCATGGATGTCAAACTTACTATTAAACGGAGACCTTGGTTCATTTTTTTATTGTTTTGTCACACCTTCACATTTCCTGCTGTTACTCTGATTATGGTGCTCACATGCTTTTAAGGCCTATAGAACTGATTTGCAGGAAGAAAGTAGATAAATTTGGAACTTTGAGCTAGAAAAGTTTCTGCCATATAAATCAGAGCATAGTGGACTGTTTTGGGGAAGTTCTGTATACCAGAATGATGGAAGAAATACTAAAGATAGATGTCCAGCTTAGGAAGTTTCAGAGGCAATGAACTCTATCAGGTACTGGGCTGAAGGCCATTCATGAGGCTGAATTCAAATGTAATAAATATAAATTTTGGTGGAGGAATTTTTAAAATGGCTACTACTACTTACGGCTCTTACTCTGAACTGTAGTGAAAGAGAACAAAAAATGTGAAAGATGTGAGGATTGTTGACAAATTTGAGAGCAAGGTTAAAATTGCAGACAAGCAGAAAAATGAGGACAAAGCAAAATATCTGCAGTTCTTAAAAGAGAAATGGTATTTTCTTCACCGGGGCAATAGGAAAGATCCTGAAGGTAAAACTCTACCTATCAAAGACTCCAGTTTCTGAAAATAAATATTCAAAGGGAGGAAAGCCTGAATAAAGGATGCCTATGAATTGATGTCCTACTCCAAAACAACTGCCTAGGCAGATAGAAGGCACTGCCACTCTGGTTCAAGGCACAGCCTACAACAGAACTTGGCAGTGCTGTCCACATGATACTAGTTTTTCAGGTGCAAAAGAGACAAGATTGAGGGGATCAGGGAATCCTAGTCAAAGATTTCAGATAGCCACCAAACCAAGGAAATGTGGAGTGGAATCAGTGTCACCCCAAGGAAGGCCTAAGACGTTATTGTAGCACTGTGAAGGTGATGTTGGGATCCTGGTACCCTGTGATGCTGTGAAGGTGAAGCATATGTTCGAGCAGACATTCCAGGATGTTGGAGAACCATGGGTCACTTGTCAAACAAAAGAAAGAAAGAAAGAAAGAAAGAAAGAAAAGAAAGAAAGAAAGAAAGAAAGAAAGAAAGAAAAAAAGCTGCAGATATCAACGGGAACAAACACAAGAGAGAGGTTATATATGCTACAGATGACAGATCTAGAGGCATGGATGATTCCATGGCTTTGGAGCCCAGAAAAATCTATCATAAGACCCAGATGATGAACATAACGCTGCAGGATTTGGTTGGTGTCTGCCCACTGGGTTTTAGTCTTTCCTTGGTTTGATATAACCTTTTTCCATACATACCCCATCCGTTGTTTTATAATGGGAATATTTACTCTGTGCAATTGTTTATTGCAATTATGTAACATTTTTATTTTGTAAGTATTTATATTTAAGATATTATCTTCAGTTTCAGAGGAGACATTGGCCTTTTGAACAGAGTTTGGACTGTTAAGGGGTCATTTGAAATTGAATTGAACAAATTTTGCATTATGACACAGCTAGAAGCATATGGAAATAAGGTATATAATATCATGGCTTAAAATGATATGCATGTTTGGGTGTCAAGTTGACAAGAAGAGGACTTACGATGCTTAGCACTATCAACTTGACAGCATGTAAAATTATCTAGGGAACAAGTCTCTCTAAGCCTGTTTGTGAGGGATTATCTTGATTAGCTTAATCAAAATGAGAAAATCCATGGAGATTATGTGTGGAAACATTACATGGTCCAAAATACATATCAGAAAGAAGCTAGCTAAACATCAGCAATCATCACTCTCTGCTTCCTGATTGAATTTATATGACCAGCAGCCTCCAACTCCTGACACCAGGATTTCTTTCCTATGGTTGGATTGCCCTCTTGAACTGTGAGCCAAAAATAAATTTATTTCTTCATTTCTTAGGTCAGAGCAATTTATCACAGACATGAGTAAAAGTAACAGACACTAGAAATTACAGTAATATTTGACTGAATATAATCATTTATTATAATATATCTACTGTTTATACTATCTTTCATACTCTTCCCTTTCTAGGTTTACCACTACATGGTCCAATAATATCAATTTTAATATAAGAATATTCTATTTTAATTTTAATATAATATCTATAATATCAATTTTTTAACAAATATCATTGGTAGGTAGTGAGCTTAATACTTTGTATATGTAAATTCACTCCAACCTATAGTATTCTTGTAAGGTAGATATTTTTACTCTTATCTTTTCACAGATAATAAGGTGACAGAGGCAGAATCAGCCAGATGGGTTTGTACCTTCATTCTCCACCTAACTATTGTGCTTCGTTTTGTCCCTAGAATTCTATAATTCCTTTTAAGTTGGTATGCTTGTTTTTTATTCCCCTAATACTTCTGGAATACTAATTCAGAATATTCATTAGTTCTTCTCCCATCTCCTTATTATTTTGTATTTCCCCTTTATCTACTAAATTATATCTAACCTCAGTCTTATACTTAAAACCCTGTGCAATCTTACCACAGCAAAAGTCATAACCATATCTTCTGGAAGTATAAGTGCATTAATTTCCAGGAAGAGCTTAAACTGCAATGCCCTGCCCAAGCATCTTCATGTTTCATCTTCTCTTCTGTCATCTGGCTCACTTTTGAGTGCGTGTGTTTGCTTTTCACCCAGGGTCCTTTTAGGTACAAGTCTATACTGAGTGAAAAAATCTTGTCATTTGATTAAAAATAGTGTATCAATAATGCCCTTGGAATACAGAAATTCTAATTGCTTTTGAATACTGTTCTCTTTCTTCTAAGTTTTTCCCATTTTTTTTTTTTTTAATTTCCTGGCTTGATTGCACTGCAGTGAATATGGGAAAACCTTTCTTTTGACACAGTGAGATCTCAGGAGAGTTTTATTTACTGACTACCAGTTCCTAAGTCCTTTTCTACTCTTATCCCACAAGATTATTTTTATCTTCCATTGTCAATCTTTTGTCATCGCTTGGTGTCTAACATCAGCTTAAAACTTTCTAATTCTGGAAAAGTTTCTGGAGACGACCACTAAAGCTGACAGCAGAGTCAAAAGCTCTTGAGCTTAAATATTTTATGTAAGTCTCAGACTTTCAGCCCACATTCAGTACTAGCTAGGGTCCCCTGAGCACTGTAGCCATGAGACGCCAATGAAAGCAACAACTGGGAAGTTCAGGTCCAAATGCTGATACATCTCAAATCTCAAGATGTTCATGCATCACAGAAAGAAACAAGACAAGTTTCTATTCAGTTTCCTAGTTTTTCTTTGGATATTTGCTGCTTTCTGAGCATTTCTGCTACAGTAAGAATAAGAACTACTGTATCAAGGGACAGACAGTATGGAATCTTCTACAACTTGGAAGTGTATATTCAGAACGGTCAAGTTTTCAAGATGAAGGAAAAGGATTCATTTATTTATGAAGATTTGGAATATTTATAACGTCTGCCTAATGGTTTCAAGCATTTTAAACAATGTTGATCAAGTTTTCTGCCAGTAACCAAATAGTGAGAAAAATGTTTTACATTGGGCCCGGTATTTCAACAAATATGGGCATGCTAGTACACACACATACATGTACACACACATTCCATTCATATATGCATGTTACTGAAAAATAAAAGGTTTCACAAAATAATGATTACTTTTATCGTTTGGTGTTCATATTTCTATCCTTTGTTCTATTTAATTTAAAATACTCATTATTGACTACTACACAGAAGATTAATAAATTATTGCCAATAGCTTGAAAAATGCTGGTTTGAAGTACAGAAACAAATAGAAGAAGATAATAGAATGTTGTTTTGTGTTAGTAGAAGATACATGTACATCATATTCTACTAACATCAGGAGGAAGAGGTTCTGCATTTACAGCTAAAGATGAATATTCACAGTATGAATGAAAATGGAATTATCTTTGGCATATTGATTTTTGTAATCAGATGTACTCAAAGGCAAACCAGTTGGCTTTGCCTTTGATACCTATCTTTATATAAGATGCTACCCAGCTATGTGTTAGGCTGTTTCAAGGTTGTCAATTATGTAAGAGTTGTATGTTCTTCTACAAGGTAAGAGAGAGATGTTTTCAGAGACAATTTACAAATAAGGTATTGGACTTTGTTGTAATATGATCACCTCATTACTTTATGTAGTAACAAAACTATATATGATGGATTCTCTGGAGTTCACCCTCTACTATGCATTCTAGACCTCCCGTTCATCCTGTCTTCTTCCTGTTCCCCTCCCCATTCTTCTTGTCTTCCTTCTCAGACTTATTTTTCTTTTCTTCTTCCATCTCCGTTTTTCCCCAACCCCAATTTGTGATTTCTGAAATTATGGGACTCTGTAATGACCTACATAAAATTGACAGAAAACAAAATAGTCATTAGGATTATACAATATTCAGGCTACTCTAGTGATCATCATGAATATAAGGAGCTATAATGAGTTTTTAGAGACTTCGTGAAATCACTGATTGATCTAAATCTTTGTCCCCTAACATTAACGACAGTTCTTCTGATGTTGCCTTGTGGTGATACAACAAAAAGGCAAAATGGACTGGAGTTTCAGTTTGCTATGGCCTAAAATCTTTCTATTCATAGTTGCTTATATTTTCATTCAGAAGATTTAGATGAAAACAAATAAAAAAGACAGGGATGATGAACAGTCACGCAGATGGGGAATATAGTGGGAATGAAGTCTTCATTTAATACTCTTTTATAGATTTTGATTTTTGAGCCACAGGCATAAGTTACCTATTTAAAAATTTTAATAAGGAAGATAAAAGGCTAGAGATGTGGTTCCATGTAAAGCTGTTGCCTAGCACACACAAAACCCCAGGGTTCATCCCTAGCACAGTAGAACAGAAAGGAAAGAGAACAAACAAAATATAGTTGTGCCCCTTTTACCTGTGCTGGTTGCTTTCATTGTCAACTTGACTGGATTTAGAATTAACCTACAAGACACACTTCTGGGCATGGCATGGAAGGTACTCCCAGAAATTTAACTGAGGAGGGAAAAAAACAACTCAAAAAACAGGTGCAGTATTCCATGGATTGGGGGCCCCAAATGAATAAGAAAAGTAAAAGGAGAAAGCCTGGTGTTTTTCTAGCATCCATGCCTTTCTCTTTGCAATAACAGCTGCCACATGCTCCTGTTTTTACATATCCACAGTGCCTTCCTCACCAGAAAGCATCTCAAATAATGAGCCCAAATAAACCTCTTTTCCATTAAGCTACTTCCTGTTAGGTAGCTAGTCACAATGTATAAAATTAATAACCCCCTTATCCATGGGGCAATATATTCTAATATCTTTGGTGGATGTCTGAAACTGTAGACACAACTAAACTGTATTCATACTATTCTCTTTTCTGATACATACTCATTTATGATAAAGTTAAGATTACAAGTTAGAGATTGCTGCCGAGTTGGTTCAGTAGTTAAGAGCATTTGTTGCTCTTGTAGAGGACTCAAGTTCAGGTTCTTTCCCAGGACCTACATGTTAGGTCACAACCATCTGTAACTCTAGTAACAGGAAATATGATGCCCTTTTCTGACTTACTCTAGCCCTATTATACTACTGTGGTGCACATACAGAGATTCGTGCACATAAACTAATAAATCTTAAAAAAATTTAAGGAAGTACATACATCCTTTTTACCTTCTAAAAACTTGTAATTTAGGCACAGTAAGAGACTGGCATCAACAGTGAATAATAAAATAGAATAACTATAATGTCTATAATATCATACTATTTAAATTATGCATTTTTGTCTCTCTGTCTCTCAAAATATTTTGTTGTAGTGTATTCATGTTTATTCCTGTGATGATGTAAGATGATAAAATTTCTATGTGGTAATATGAAATGTGATTGTCATAGAAATTGTAAGGTAATATTGGCTAATATGCAAATACTACTTATACACAAGCACTGTGATAAATCTGGTATTATGATGGACACTAAGTAACTGATGGTTGGATAGTGTATGGAGTGTTAATACATTAACGGATGAATGATTCGGGTCCTGGCCAGAATGGATCAGGACAGCATAAAATTCCATTACACTACTTAGAAGGGTATATTATTAAAATTTTATGAATTATTTATTTTTGGACCTTTTCAGCTAATATTTTCAGACTGAAGTTGGTCATTGGTAACTAAAACTATGGAAAGTAAAATCATGATTAAAATATAACCCAAAATAACAACAGAGAAAACAATCATAATGAACAAAGAACTTGTGGATAACAAAGAGACAGTATAATGTAGGCCAAAAAGGAAAATGTAAGATTTAAAGGAAGAGAGCTGTATTTATGATCTGTATAATTTAATAGCCATGCAATATGCATAAAATGTAACTTACTATTTCTCCTTCTTCATCTGTTGAATGGGAATAATGTTTCCCAAATAAATTATCATCACTTAATATCATTTAATAAATTATTTAATAAATCATTTAATATCATGTATTATACTACTCAGTACATAGCAGTACTATGTGCTAGACAGGATGCAGTCTCCTAAACACACCAATACTTTTACACTCGGAACCTGTAATTGTGTTGTTATGTTACATTCCAAGAAGCATTTTCACATAGCATTCAATTACTAACTAGTTGACTTTCAAATATGGAGATTATTCTGAATTTTTCTGCATAGAATCAATATAACACCCCTACCTCAACTCAAGGTGGATTTAAGAAGCAGTAATGCATTATATACCTTAAAATCATTAGTTAGAAAAGCTGAATTAGAATGTACTCACACACACATATAGAAGAAGTGCAAGGAGCTGTGTGTACTACTTACCCTTGGTTGATCAATTCCTAATGTGCACAAAAATAAAAACATTCCATTTTACTCCTATTTTCATATAAATGTCATTTGCAAATCAGCTTTTAAATAACACTGGAGAGGAGAGAGAAGAGTCAGAGAGACATACAACTCAAGAAGGAAGGATTCCAAATGTGATGGCATTCAGCTTGCTCTCACTGACTTTGAAGAAGGAGACTGAGGAACGTGAATGGCCTCTACTAGTGAGAACAGACTTGCCTTGAATGTTATCAAAGCACTCTGGGTCTCAGTCCTATACCCAAGGAAGTGAACTGTGCCAAGACAACCTGGACAAACAAGAAAACTGATTTCCCCTCTTGAACACCCAGAAGAGAATACACTCCTGCTGATCCCTTAATTTTAGCCCAGTGAACTTCAGAGCAGATTTCTGATATACTGAATTATTAAATGATGTGAAAATAATAAATCTAAACTCTTAAATGAATAACTAGTACTAGATTAATAATGGCATGCAAATTTGTTATAGCAAAAATAGAAAACTAATACACAGATGTTCAACAATTTGCTAAAATGTGTATTTATTATTTATAGTCATGGGAATCTTAGAAATTAGCCATCTGAATGGTCTAAGATTACTAATGCCACAATAATCTGATCTGTTTGAAAAGTGAAAGTGTGTTGGGCAACCTCAGTTCTAACAGAAGCCGAATATCTTACACATCAAAAGATCAGCACTCAGAGACTGTGGTCTGCCTCTCTGTCTTTACAATTAAACAATTCAAATTACACATGGCAATTAAGTCTTTACAAAAGTAAATGCATAGTGATTTTATTAGAATTTATTTATATTATACTTATTGTATTTGCAAGTGAGTAAAATGAGCAAGTAGGTTTTACTGTGGGTGAGGATGAAGTAGTGATGGGTATAGTTCATACCTAAGTCATTAAAGTTTACAAAAATGGGCATATTGTGTCATTCCTTTGAGCTTCAGCTACTATTTCATCTACAAAACAGAAGTGATAATGTACTGATTTCATGATGTTTTTGAGAAAGTTTAAATGAGATACTGCATGGAAAATGGCAAATAAATATGTACCGTGTAGGTATTAATTCTTGCTATTGCTAACCTTTGTAAAGTATGTTGATAGAACAATGTAGTTTTTTCATCTTATGTCAAATGGGTCCTTGGTTCAGACTGAAAATATATTTATATTTATTTTACTTACATCATTTATTTTATGCAAATCATATCCCACTTATCCCATGAACAGCTGTAATTATCTCGTTCTGCAGATTATTTGGCTGCAAACCTGTTAATGCTATTTCAGCCTTGACCCCTTCCTGAATAATAGTTGTGGGTATTTGCAATATTTTCTTCACTGTCAAAATAAACCTTGTGTGTGTGTGTGTGTGTGTGTGTGTGTGCATGATTCAAATGTATTTATTTTGTGTATTTAGAAGTGCATATACTCCTGTATGTGTGTGCATGTCAGAGAAGAACTGTAGGAGGAGTCATTTCTTTCTACTTGTGTCCCTGGAATTGAACTTAAGTTGTCAGGCTTGTTGGCAAGTGCCTTCAGCAGCTGAAACATCTCTTCAGGTCCTGAGTGTGTTTCCAGAGGTGATAAGTGAGAAGATAAGTTGCAGAGGTAAGGCAATAATAACAGCTGGCTGTTGCAGAAAGGATGCCTGGAATCCCTGTACTAATGAGGTCGAGGAAGGAGAATTGAGAGTTCAAGGTCACACTAGGCTACATAGTAAGACTTTGTCTCAATCAAAACAAACTAGATATAATATATAAATAAAACATATACTTGTGACTATGGGAAGGAAGTAGGATATAATGAGTGTAAATTTGCATTTTAGAGTCCAATCAATTTCTTGGGAAGGACCTCTAGAGATCTTTATGGAAGTTATTCAGTATGAGAAGACAGTTCTGCGTTCTTGTTTTAGCACTGCCACTAGCTAGTTTTATGATCTAAGCAAGCTATTTCTATTCTCTAGGTCCTGATTTCTCTATAAGAAAAATGAGGATATGGCACCTGTCTCTTTCACACCATCATTTTTATCTTGCTTTTGCTAAGGAAAATGGCTAGGGTAATTTTACTGGCTGTCAGAATCCAAGGGACAACTGTCCAATAAGGGAAGGACCAAACCAGAGACATTTCCCAACTCCCTTGACCCAGTGAACTGAAATTTTGCTCAGCTCCACAAGCTTTTATTTATTTATTTTACATAATCTGTTCTCACTCAGTTGAGGATGATGTAAAATGCATGTTTGCTTATGAGACCAAAGCTGAGTCATCTAGGAATCATTTCTTGCTGGCAGGATGGGTCTGTTGGTCTCATTGGACAAAGAGCTTGAGGAGCCAGCCCATTGACAAAGGAAATCGAGTTTTAGAGAGAATGGTACAAAAGATCATCAGCTCCTAAGCAAGAGAAGTGAAGGCTAACTTCCCTGTTTGAGGTTGATTAGCTTCTGCCTCTGCCTAGACTGGCATCATTTCTGAAACCAGACTGCAAAGTTTATCTCATCTGTCCCTAAACATATGGAAAATGACAGGGTAGGATTAAGTTGGTGGCATCTTGGAGCACGGGGCACTTCTTGAAGTAGGATGGGCTTCCACCCCTCATTTCCCATCAGCTAGAAGGAGGCATCCGAACAGCGTGGTGTTGTCAGCTAAGAACAGAAGTCTTTGCAGAAGTAGATCAGTCAGAAATGGTTTCTTTCTTTCTTTCTTTTTTTTTTTTTTTTTCAGCCATAGAGCCAGGAGAAAGACAAATTAGAATATTTGGAACCAGGCAGGCTGGAAGTAGCACGACACATTTGAAATATTCATTTGATAATTATACACCTGAACGGCTAGCAGATTGGAATTGAGCATGCTAAGGAGTGAAAGGGGATGACAACACTGAACTCATACTCCAACGTTCCTAATTCCCTGGTTCTAAGGAATCCTCTTACTGTTTACGCAGTGTTCACAAGGCAAATTGTGGCAGTTTTACTGCCCTTCACATCTGAGGTGATTTTTTTGAACTAATTCCATTTCAAGCCAAAACAAACACCTGGATCCTTTTCTTTCCACGTGTTTCTAAACATCTTTGGCTCTCCCTTTCCTCTCTTCTTTTTCCCATTCCACATCTCTGATTTCCTGGCCCTGCCTTCTGTGGTTCTGTGTGCCATTCTTGTTTTAGTGGCTAGTACTAGAATGAATAGAATCAAAATTACAGATCTATATCTGGAAAGGACGGCAGCTATTACCTGCTCTTGAAGCTTAGTCTAAAGCCAGGTGAATCTGTGTCAACGAAGCTGTGTCTACATTGGTTTTAAATCCTTGAAGCTTTCTATCTCTTTGTCCCTTGAGTAATCACAGGTCAGGAGAATGTCAGCAGCTGGATACTCACATAACCAAGAACAGAGTAAATATCCAACACCTTATGTTCATTCCTATTGATCCTTTGAGTCCTTCCCTAATCATGAAGCAGTTGGTTCTTTTTGACCCATCTGTAATCTTGTCTTTGCTATTTTCATCTATCCAAGAAGATATTTGCCTGTGTTTTCCCTAAGAAATGGTCAGAACTGAGAAAAGTAACAGCACAGGGACCTTTTCAGGTTGTACCTGAGTAACCCTCACTCTGTGTCTCTCGGCAATATGCATTAGAACAAATTGCCTGATACAACATAAACAGTTCCATTTCATGCAGAATCTGTTTCCCTTGTTTGCCGAGTTGAAAGGAGGTCATTCATTATATCTCAGTAGCATCTAATAAATAGAAAGTTTAATTAAAGAGCCTGGATGCTTTTGAGAGCACACTTTTAGCCCCCTCCCTCTTCTACACAAACACAGGGGCCAGACTGTGTGAGGTTGACTGAAGTGTTTGAACAAGTACATACACACACAACAGAACCAAATCACTGTATATATCTACAAATGTAGAACCCCATACGTTTAGTTTATGAATATAGATATACAGTTTACAAAAATGCCACAACCATGGAACTAAGCCACGGGCTTCAGAAACCATTCAGTTCTTTGTTCAACCTCACAGACTTTTACTCTTCCTCTTTTCTCAGGCTAATTTGCTTTGAAAGTAACTTGGCACTATGCAAATGTACTACCATTTAGTAGGTTTTTCAAGACCACTGAAAGGTACCACTTGACATCCTTTATATCTCAACTTGTAAGACTTGATGGGAGACCAGAAATGATACAGATCATCTGTACAACACCCCTAAATCCACGAAACAAACAATAGGCAATTGGGCATACATATTGGGATGACATATCAACATGTCATTCCAGCTAAATACCATGAAGATAAATATATTGTAATAGACAAATGGGTCTGGGTGTCATACGAATATAGTAAGTATTACTCATTTGAAGCCAGGGAAAACACACACCATTTATGATAGAGCACTATTGATTAGTTTTTGCCTCTCCTACTCATACAATCAACTCGGGTAAAGTTCACGGATTCTGTTTTCCAAGCTGGTTTCCCAGCTCCAGGCTTTTTGTAAGGGAGTGATTACATAGCTAAACACTTGGCTATCACCAGGTGCAGTAGCTGTGGTCTAAACATCCCACCTTGCAAGAGGGAAAAAGACCTCCTCCCAGTCTTTTTCTCAGACCAAGCAGAAAGGCCAGGACCTATGAATTCAGCTCAGAACCTAAGTGGAACACGATGGTGACTGTTTGTCCCAGTCATTACATACAGTGCAGGGATGTGTCCACTTTAGAGCACAGATTTGACTGATGGCCCCAATTTTGTATTTCTGGGTTCCTTAAAGGAATCCAGGTAAGCTAAACTGGCCACCTCTTAAATTTGAAGGTTACAAACCCAGCATGGTAAATGGGAGCTTTGGTCCAGGAGCCCTCATGTATCAGCTTTTTGGCTCTCTGCAGTTGAAGGAGACTGTCCTTGACGACTGAGTATCTTCATTCTCGAAACTAATCCCGGACCCATTTTGAAGATGCCTGGGAGCAGGCCCTTTAAGGGCTGGGCTGGGGGCATAATAGCTACCCCAGAAAATCACACTAAATCACTATCCAGGCTCTGATTCAGGAGAACAGTGCTCATGAAAACGACAGTGTAGGTGCCAACAGTATCCCGTCCTAAATCTTCTAAGGCTCCCTCCATCCATGGCACCATCTCTCCCAGCTGTTCCAAAACAATCTGTTGCTGATCTCCATTTGTGTCCCACCACCTCAGCCCACAATCAACCAGCCTGCCAGCCCCTCTCCAACCCACAGAGTCTCAGCACCTTCGTTCAAGCCTCATTTCCCTGCAGCTCCTTAACAACAAATAGGACAGCACTGGTGCGGCTTGTCAACTTACCCAGGCCAAGTGGTTTTTTTTTTTCAGATTTGTGTTGTCTGGAGTCCGTGCACCAGGGCTCGTGGTGCGGCAGCCTTACTGGACTCCTCTTCCGCGGCGCGCAAGCGGCAGCCACCTGGGACAGTCCGGGCCTGGAAGCTGCCGAGTGGGTGGGTGGTTGAGTACAGGCAAAGGGATCAGGATGCTGAGAGGAGCCCAAGGACTGAGTCGTACCTGGGTTTTCTTCTTTGCTCTCCAGTTACTGCCAAACTTCCCTCTGACTGGCCAGACCTCCTCACCTTTTGCCTCCGCCAGTGCCCGAAACTCTTCGCTCGACCGGTGTCCTCCTGCCCTGCTCTCTCACTCTCTCTCTTTCCTCTCTCACTTGTCCTCCCTCAGCTCTCTCTTCCAACCTGAGCCCCTTCAAACACACGCACCCCTTCACGCAGCAAGCCACAAACAATAAGAGCAAGGGGAAGAAGCCAAAGCCGACACCGGGAAATTGAGGATAGCAGACACCCTGGTATGGAGAGGAGTGTATGTGGAGGGGTGTGTTGGGGGGGGGACACCGCATTCACACTTACAGGAGCCCTCAAGCTAAGGAGCTGACGGGAGCTCTGGCCACCTCTCCAAACCCCTTTTTCTAGACTAAAGGTTTCTGTCCCCCTAGTGCTGCTGCTTGGAAAATCCTATACCAGCCAAGGGGAGAGAAAAAAGCATAAGAGGGGTGGGGAGGGGAAAATCAAGGAGGCGCGCTCCCTTTCTCCTCCCCACCCCTAGATCCCAAAATGTCCAACCCTGAGCTCTTCTTTTCCCTTCTATCTGCTCCAGGTTCTCATCTGCTGCTTGTCTCCCTCTCTATCTTTTTTGGGGGGGTTGGTGGCTGAGAGCTGTGGAGAACCCGTCGCGGTTGTGGTGTGTGTTGGGGGGGGAGGAGGAGGGAGAGAAAGAGGGAGGGAGGGAGGAAGAGAGAGAGAGAGAGAGAGAGAGAGAGAGAGAGAGAGAGAGGAGAGAGAGAGACGGTGGTTGGCGAAAGCACCTCTCACCTCCCCCAGCCCCTGGCCAAAGCCTAGCTGGAGGTCGCCTCACAGCAGAGGCGGACGGGGCGGGGAAGGCGGGCAGGGGGGAGGGCAAGCAGGAGGACGGGGCAGGCTGCAGGGGCAGCCGCTCCTGCCTGCTCTGTAGCTCGGTGGCCAGGGGTGGAAAGAAGCCGCAAGCCGCAGCCGCAGCCCCAAGTCAGCCCCCGCTGCCCCGTCCCACCGTCTCATCTCTCCCCCCTCGGTACGGAATTTTTCTGTTTCGTTCGTTTGGTTTCCCCCAAGCCTCCCCTCCCCTGGGTGGTGGCAGAGACCCGAGGGGCGAGGGGCGGCAGAGCGCGGGTGAGGGGAGCGGGTACAGGAGCGCCTCTGGCGCCTGGTTTACAGAATCTCCCTTTTCCCCCTTTTACCCAAGTGTCTTCTGTTTTGGACAGTGACCCCTACCAGTTCATCTCAACTCGGGCTGTGTGCTAGTGGCGCCTGAACTATGTGGGTCATCCTGGGGGAATAGGAGTTGATCAATTGGGAGCGAGGGCCTGTGGCTCACGGGACAGTGAAAACAGGGGGTTCTATATCATCAGGGACCTGGCACCTTCTGGAGCCGGTTTCTATCTCTGTCAGATCCAGTTTAACCTGTCACAGGCAGCCCTGGAGCGCAAGATCCAGGCTAGATTGAAGCAGAGGGTGATATTCTTGTTGTAGGATGAGGAACCAAGTTGCTTAGTATCTGGGGAGGGCAGTGGGGGAGGGGTCGTGTCACTGGACACTTGAGAGACTCTTAGAGCTTTGTGTCTTCAGGTCACTTTACACACCTCTCTGTTCATTCCTCACTGCCTATGCTCCTCTTGTCCTGTTTGGAAGGTCTCCAAATCCCAACCTTTTAAAACTCCTCCTGTAACCTGCTGAATGGCCCCACCTTCACCACAAACCTGAGACTCCTACCCGCAACCTACAGGCACTTAGGTGCCTTAGCTTGCAGCTTCTCAAGACCCTCCCGACCCCGAGGTCCAGACCTCTGCTTTGTCTCCTTTCCCAGCTCTCTCTGGAAAATGAAATGCATGCAAAACGCCACTTTCCTGGATGCTAAGCTAGTGCCCCAAGCGTCATGGTTTTCCCCCTGCCTTACTCAGAACAACCCCAGCTTTTAAAAAGCTCAGCTGTACTTCCCGCTGTCGCCTGGAACACACACTGTGAGCCTGAGCAGACTTTCAGAAAAAGCCAGAACGGCTTCTCCTGCCTAAACAGCTGAGGTTTCCATTACAGCTCCTCTTTAGCTAGGACTGCTCATGTTTGGTGGGAGAACTAGCAACTTTCTTCTTGGGTCACTAAGGAAAGCTTTCCAGTGGTCCTTTGATCCCCTAGCAAGGAAGTGGTCCAGTACCTTGTAGTATTAAGCTTTTGTGTGGAAGGCAGCCACTGAAGAAAAGTACTACTTTGAGGGATTTAAGAGTCTGGAGCCTGGCAAGGGTGGGGTAAACCTTCCCTGGCCATACTGTTTAAACACTCCAGGAAGTGTTTCTAAAAACTGACTTGGCGGGGTGGGGTGGTCGTTTTTAAAATTTGCTTGATTCTGAGACCTTTCTGTCTTTCCCTCTTGTTCTTAGGCAGTTTTGCTGTGAGCCAGCAAACTCTAAAATGCAGCTTTCTATCCAAGAAAGACCTATGCGATAATTAAGAGACTCCTTCCGTTGGTATGCGGGGTAAGTAGAAAAGACTTTGGGGGCTCCAACTTCCCTTGGCTAACCTTCAGTGCAGCTGAGGCTTATTCAACAAAGCCCAGCATACTCAGGAGGAGGAAAGCCCTGTTCTTGAGAGCTGTTTTCGTCAAAGGTTCGCTACACACCACTCCATGATTGTCTTTAACATGTAGGAATTAGGTGTGCCTCCAAGGTTTGATGTTTTCTCTGGGGAATGTCGTTTATTTGAGCCTGCCTCATTCTGCTGCTACACCATCCTCTGAACTCTTCCAGATTAACAAATTCTTGAACAAAATGATATATCAACAAGAAATTCAACACTCTAGAATCTACAGTTCCAGAACATACTTAGTGGAGGCACTCTTAATGTCAGAAGCTGACTTAGGCTCCTTGACAGCCTTGGCTCATAGTCTCTGTAGATATGATGATAATTTACTTTTCTACTTGGTGGCTGAGAGCATATACCTGTTAAAATTTCCCAGGGTCATTTACAATAAAAGGTCACATGCATAAAAAAGTTTCAAAGCCAAACTGAAAGCAACTATCTGACTCAGGAAGTCCACACTTGTATTCAAACTCCTTGACAGCTATGGCTGTCACATTGTAGGTGTGACTTAACAATTCAGGTACTCTTTCTTTCTTTTCTTCTTACAGCCCTGGTACTTGGCATTATGTAGATCCAAATTTAATGTAGGATCATGAACAAAAATTGATGTGAGGAATCCAAAGAGTAGGTTTGCCAGTGTGTTCTTAGCATTCATACTGTTCACATTTGGAGCTCAATGATTCTTTGTTATGGAGATGTATCGTTCATTGAAGGATGTTTAGCAGTGCTGTTTTGCTTTCTTCACTAGCTTGCAATAGCAATCTGATCCCCTCTCCTTTCAAGATAAAGAAAATGTGTCTAGATGGGATGGGATCAATGTCCCTTTTAGCTACAAATCTCCTCCATGTTGACAACTATTGTCATTTAAGGTAGTATCCTACTTTAAAGAACATATTTATCTCAGCTCTACCCACATGGCATGCCCACACCTTGTGTTGTACAGAATTCTAGAAAATAACGAATATTTGTGAGAAAAATAAATACATGTCTACAAAGTAATCAATTTTGACAAATGACTGAATTATTTTTCATCATTGTTACTTTCACGTTATCATTTACCTTTTTGGTAAGTACACACTACCATTGATGTGTTGGTTATAGCAAAGATCTTTAAGGACTAGTTTCCCCACAATGGCTTTTATTTCACCCAAAAGAAAAGGTTACTGATTTTCATAAATAATCAGTTTCTGGATTGAAATGAGTTTAGATTTCTCTTCATTTTGCTATCTGTCCCCAAACAGTGACTTTTGCATTAGGATTCTGCACTAGAGAGATAGGTCTTTGTCTTGCTATTTACTATAACCCTACATGAAATTTCTTGTGACTATTCTATATCTGGTGCTTGTAGCTTGACAATATGCCTAGTATCAAAATGACCAGAACCTTAAGAAGACTGCTATCAGTTGAACAAGTTGAAGGCAGATGTTTGTTTTCAAGGACGCAGCTCCTAACTATCTGCCTGCTAGAGAAAATCTCCACAATGACAAAGGCAAAGGAAATGGAACAAAATGTAAGAAGAGGTTATTCTTAAAATACGGTGGAGTGTTGAAAAAGTGCCTTGGTGTGATTGTAAGTTTTAACACCCAGCACTGACTCTGCCCCAGGAAGTCAAATAACACTAAAGTGAACTGTGGGGCTCTGATCAGAAATTCTGCAAAGCAAAATGCAGGAGGAAGTGTGGAATATTTGTTTTAATCAGCTGAGCAAGCTCCTGCTTTACAAAATAAGGTCCTGGTGAGTCAGGATTGCATTTCTTGCTTTGGGCAACTCTAGCCAATAACATATAAATATGTAGAAATTTGTCACTTGTAAAGACCAACACATGGAACAATTACCACATGTAAACTGCACATTCATAAGATATAATCCTCTTGCCAAGGCTAATTATTTCTTTAATGAAAATTTTGCTTGAATTGGGACCATGAATGACTGTAATTGAAAATATATTTTATTTTCAAAGGGATTTTCATGTTTATATCAGAACAGGAACCCCTATAATCAAGGCACAAGGTCTTCAGTTAAATAGCCATTAAGGTTAACAAAAGAAATGTAAACAGAAACAAAGTTAATGGCTTACCTAAGGACTTCCTTCTTCTCTCCATTAATAAGAATGCAAGTGGAACTGCCCTGAGCCAATATGGAAAGTGGAGTTATAGAATCACAGAATCTAAACAAACACTGGCTCACTGAGAAAGGTCTTTCCGGAGGTTAGGCGACAGTAATTGTTGATAAGGCAAACTCTGATTAGGTCTTGTTGCTCTGTGACCGCTAGCCCTGGTAGCTCTGGGAATGGCAGTTATGGTCTTCACTTTTAACTTCTTCTAATATTGGATAAGAGATATGGATTCAACTTAATTCTTTTGCTTGTGAATATATAATTGTCTCTGAGTTGTTTGTTACCGAAACTATTCTGTTAACTTTTTTTTTGAGTGATCTTGTTACCTTGTCAAAAATCAATTGGGATGTCTTCTCTTCCTAGTATATACCTCTTGATCAAAAGTAAAGTTAGCCTTGTCCAGACACTTCAAAAAAAAAAATCAATTGGCCATAAACATGTTGCCTTATTTCTGAATCCTTGCTTCTATTTCACCAGTCTCTATACTTATAAAATTTACATACCACTAAAAGCAATCAAAGAAAGTATAAATATAGAGGAAAATGTAACATACAATAGACTGAAATAATATTGTTAAGATAGAAATACTTCTCAAAGCTAGCTAAGAATGTGATTCGATAAATATCAAAAATTTGATTACATTTTTTAAGAAATAAAAATTCCCATCTCTTCAAATTTATATAAATCTGGGAGACACCCCAAAAGACAAATCATCTTTTTCAAAAAAAATTGACCAAGTTGGAAGCTTTATTCTCCCCAGTTTTACAATTTAATGCAATCTTTAGCAATCACGAGAGTCTGGCACTGGTATAAAGATTCATGACTATATATTACTGTCTTTTAATAGTATGGCAAATTATTTCTTAATTTTCTTTTGAGGCTGCTCATTACTAGTGTATACAAACATAATTGATATGTGCATATTTGATCTTACATGTGCTAACTTTGCTAAATTATCCATTTATTTGGTCTAGTATGTGTTTGGTGGACTTCACAAATACATTCACTATATAAGATATTGCCATCTGTAAGTTTAGTTTTTCTTTCCCAATTTTGATGTGATTTTTTTTTTTTTGGTGTGTGTATGGCATTGTTCTGGCTACAATATCTAGTATAGTGTTATACAGAACAAGAAAGATGGATATCCTCACTGTGCTCATGATATTGGAGGAAATCTTTTAGTTTTTCATGACTGAGTTTGATGCTATCATAGACTTTTCTAGAACTTTGAAGAAGTTCTTTTCTATTCCTAATTTGTTGAATGTTTCTGCCATGAAAATAGTGCTTAGTTTTGTTGAATTCTTTCTTTCTCAGATTTCGACAGCCCTAGCTTTTGTGTCATTTGACTAATCTCTGTGTTAGATTTGATTTTTTTTTTGTACTGACCCAGCCAAACATTTAAAAGACAAATCCAACTAAGTCATAATATATAATAGTAATTGTGCATTACTGTTGGTTTAGCTTCCTAGTGTTTCTGTATTTATATTTACAAGGGGTATCAGTCTATCATTGTATTCATTGTATGATGTGTTAGCCTGGCTTTCTTCCTGCTGTAATTTTGTTACATTTAGTATGTGTGTCTGTGTGTGTGTGTATGCAGAGAGAGAGAGAGAGAGAGAGAGAGAGGGCATGTGAGCATGTGAACATGTGACAGGAAGTTCTTTTCTTCTATTATCTGGGACCCAGGGATTGAATCTAAACTGGGAAGGTATGGGGCAGCTACTTTTTCCTACTGAGCCATCATCTAGGGACCACTGTAAGTTTTTGAAGAGTTTAACATTGGCTGCAACACAGTTAAGCCACATGTCTTAGGGATGTTCCTGAGTCATTACTCTATTGCTGTGACGGGACACCATGATAAAGGCAATTTTTATAAAAGTTTAATTGAGATGTGCTTCCAGTTTCCAAGCTTTAGTCTATTATCATCATAATGGGAAGCATGATGGCACAGCGACAAACATGGTGGTGGAGAATGAGCTGAAAGTTCTACGTCCTGATTTACAGGCAGAGAGGGAGAGTCTGGGTCTGGTGTAGGCTTTTGTAACTGTGAAGCTTACCTCCAGTGACATACTTTCCCAACAAAGCCAAACCTCCTAATTCTTCTCAAGTGATGCCATGCTCTGATGACCAAGCATTCAAATATATGAGCCTATGGTCCCATTCTTATTCAAACCACCACCAGGATGCTTTAGTGGGTAAAGATATTGATTTAGGTCAAATCATTTGTTATAGGTATGTTCAGAATTTCTATTTTTTCATTTTTTGATAGTTTACAGATTTCTAGAAGTTTTTTATTCAACTTACATTATCTAATCTCTGGCCTGTAATTATCTATTTTTATACTTGTAGTTATTTTTATTTCTTTAAGAGTGTCACTAATGTGACACTACTTCCCTGCTTATAAATTAGGTAATCAATTTGAGTTCCTTATATTGCATATGTTTATAATATAAGTGTTACTTGGACTATTGCTTTCAATATATCATATAGATTTTGTTAAATCTTCATTGGTCTCTTGGGGGCATTTTTAAATTTTTCCACATGATTTGTTCTTTTATTTACTTTTTGTTTATGTTGCATATATTTCATTTACTGATTTTAATTTTGAGTATTTCTCCTTTCTCTCTTAGTCTCAATTTTATTTCCTTAGAGATGGTGTTTTACCTGTTTAGCCTGGAGCTTGCCATATAGACCATTTTTTAAGTTAAGTAAAGCTGTTTTTTTACTTTCAACTTTCTCATTATTTTTTCCCCATTACTATGGTGGAGTAGCATGTAAAATTTGTTAGTGAGAGTGTGAAACCTGAAGCAAAGGTCCATGCCTTTTGAATGGCAATCCTAATTGTATAGAAGTTCACTTAGATGTACATTAATTTAAGACTGGGCAAATGTTTGAGTGGCTACCTTAATATACCTCTATGATAGTTCAATTTGTGAGTTCAGTGCAATAAAACGATTTAAAATCTTTTTAAAGGATTAACTTTGCTTTTGTTGGTTTTTCTCTAATGTTGATTCAATTAACTGTTTTATTTATGTCACTCCAGTTTTTATTATTTCCTTCTTTCTGCTTCCCTTAGGTTTAGTTCCCTACTTATAAATTAGCTAATCAATTTTAGTTCCTTATAATGCATGTGTATACAATGTAAGTATTACTTGGAGTATTCTTTCAGTATTTCACATACATTTTGTTAAATTATATTTTTCTCTTCATTGATCTCTTGGGGCATTTTAAAATTTTTCCATATGATTTGTTCTTTTATTTACTTTTTGTTTATGTTGCATATATTTCCAAAATTTCCTATTACCTTTTTGCTATTGATTTCTATTCATGGGCTCATTGTGTTGTCAGAGAAAAAGCTATGTGTGTTTTCTGTCCTTTTTCATTTAATTGAGCCTTCTAACATTATGTTATTGGAAAACTGTTCCATATGAACTTAAGGAGCTAACTGTTCTGCTTCAGTGGATGTCTTTAATCCCATCATTTGGAAGACCACGAGAGGCAGGTTGTTCTTTGTGATCTTGAGGATATCCTGGTCAATATAGTGAGATCCAGGCAAGCCAGAGATATATGGTGAGGCCATACCTCAAAAATAAACAAACAAACGAACAAACAAAACTCCAGTTTACTTCATTTTACTGAACTTTACTAATGCACTCTACATTCATTATTATACTTATATTTATAGATACTGGGATTTCCTCAAGTTGAAGTTTGTGGCAACCATGCATTGAGACTAGATCAGCACCACTTTCTTCGAAGCATATGCTCATTTCATGTCTTTGTCTCATATTTTTGTGGTTCTTGCAGTATACTATTTTTTCATTGTTATCATACATTCAGGGTGATGTGTGACCAAAGATGCCTAATATTACTATGGCTATTGTTTTTGGGGGCCATAAATCTTCAAATAGTGTACTGAATGAGTGCATGTGGTATGTGGTCTTATTATTCCACTGATTATTCACTTTACTTATTATTCTCTCATTTCTCTCTTTGAGAGTTCCTATTTTTGGTATAGAACTATCAAATTATGACAATAAGCTGAATAATGGCCTCTAAGTGTTCAAATGACATGCATATCACTCAAAATTAAAAAAAATCATACAAATGCTAAAGTTATTGAAAAGATTTGTTAAAAACTGCAATAGAACCTGGATATGGTTATGCATGCTGATAATTCTAGAATTCAAATAGCTGAGGCAGGAAAACTGTGTTAGGAGTTTGAAATCACCTATAAGAGTTTAAGGTCCGCTTGGGTTACACAGTGAATCACTATCCCATTCCTAGCACCAAATCAAGTATGGTGGTACAAATCTCTAACCATAGAACTTGGCCAAATGAAGAACCATCCTAGGCTACATAGTGAATTCAAGTTCAGCCTGGAGTACTCCAGGAGACCCTATCTCAAAAATCAAACAAAACAAAAGATAACTTCATTCCAAAGTTTCTGAACTGATATGAGATAAAAGCTGGAACTTTTGTGCCAAATAGATAGTCACATTGTGTGTGCAAAGATAAAGTTCATAAATAAAATGAGAAGTGAAAATCCAGTAAACTCATATTTGATAGAAGTAGTGAAACAGTAGCCAGGAGGTGAAATGCATGCCTTTAATCCCAGCACTCAGTAGGCAGAAACAGGTGGGTCCCTGAGTAATCCAGCCTGGTCTACAGAGCAAGGTCCAGAACAGCTAAGGGCATCGGGAGATGTTGCCTAGTCTTCTAGAGCTAGAGAAACCCAGTCTTGAAAAACTAAAATAACAAAAAGGTAGTTGTTTTATTGAAAAGTAAAGTGGCTGTAAATATTGAAAAATGTGAACAATGTATATTTTCTTTGAAAGCTAGAAAAATGATTTTTAATATATGAAGAGGGAGAACATTTGCCCTTATTTGTACATTATATTTATCATATACATCTCATATCATTAGGTAGTACCCAGTGCTAAGATTTTATATATCATAATTGATAAGAGGAGGCTAAAATATCAATAATAACAATAATTTGATAGATATTGATTCCAACCACCACAGATGACTTTCTAGGGGGTCAAGATTTCAGTTGAGGAGGTTGAAATGTCATCAAAGCTAGAATCCCATGATAAAATTTTGATGTAGATGAGGAACTGTTTCTTATGGATGTACAAAGAACATAATTTACTGTAATGGAATCTACTCCTAGTGAATATGCTATACACACTGTTTCTACACCATTCAGAATGTGGAGTATTGTGTGAAGCTAGTCAACAAAGCTGAAGTTGAGTTTGTGACAACTGATTCCAAGTTTTGAAATTTCTCCTTTAAGTAGAATCAAATAGCATCACATACTGCAGAAAAAGGAATAGTCAATTGACAGTGCTTATTTTCTTTGTTGTCTTATGTTAAAATTACTATCCCAGCAATGACAACTTTGTTCATTCATCAGCCATAATCTGTAAGCATCATCTTCCACTAACAACAAAACATAATGATGTGTTAAAAAGGCTTGGTTGATCATTAGTACTTTTAGTGATGAAGACTTTTCGAATTGAAATATATACATTTCAATGTAGCTCATATATTTTTTTAAAAATTACTTATTTACTTTACATCCTAATATCAGCCTTCCCTCTCTTCCCAGTACCCCGTCACATAGATCACCCCCTTTTCCACCTCCCCTTCTCCTCTGTGCATCATTCCCCAACCTACTTCCTCCCCGCCCACCCTCTGGCTCATCAAGTCACTTCAGAACTAGGTACATTTTTTCCCTCTGAGGCCAGACAAGGTGGCCCAGTTAGGGGACCAAGATCCATAGGCAAGCAACAGAGTCAAGGACAGCCCCTGCTCCAGTGATTGGGGGACCCACATGAAGACCAAGCTACACTTCTGAAATATATATGTTTTGAAAGATAGAATGTTTCACACACTTACTAGATTACAGTATTCTATACATATCACTTTTATGTGCAGTAGAAAACAAAACAATTCATGTGGCTTGCTTTATTGGGCATTTTGTTTTACTCCTATAACTGAACCAGATTTTCAATATCTTGGGGGTCTGTCTGTACATCTTTTATATTTGACTTAGAGTATTTGTTCAAGTCCTTTATTTCCCTATTGATTTTCATTCTGTTTCATACATACTGAAAGTGGAACACTAAAGTCTCTAACTGTTATTATCTGGATACATATTTCTCCTTCAAACCTTGTTTTGTAGATATTAGGTCTCCATTGCCTGTAATTTTCAAGTTTTCTTGATGGTCAGATTCCCTTATAAATACTTACTACTTTTTTTTTTTTTTTTTTGTCTCTTATGACTATTTTTATCACTCGAAGTCCATTTTATCCTGTGTTAGTATTCTTATCCGAGCAAAATTTATTGGCTATTTATATGCTATATTTTTTCTAACATTGGATCAAAATAGTACACACTTGAATCATGTTTTAAAAAGATATTCTGTTAATCTCTGCCTTTTAATTGGAAAATATTAGCAATTTGTATTTAAGTCAGTTATTGGTATGGAATAACTTATTGCTGATAGGTTGCTATTATTTTCTATATATTGTGTTTTTATTCTTTAGCTTCTCAGTTTTGGCTATATATATGTTATTGGTTTATTCTTCTATATGTAATTCTACTTAGTAAATAATCAGTATGGGAAAACTATAAAGTTACTCTTTTTATATATAACAATGAAAAAGACTCTCCCCACTTCTTTATATGCCTACTTCCCGACATTCTCTTACAGACATGCAAATGAACCTCTTTAATACTATCTCTTACCTGGTCTTTTAAATGTTATAACATTAGTTATAAATGAATGGTTTTAGTGTTTTTACATTCTACTCTACTCTTTAATATAAGTGGAATGAGTTAAATGTAATTAGGACTTTTCTCATCCCAGATATATAGGCTTGAGTTTATTGTGGCCTTTCCCCTATTTCTTAGGTTGTGTAATCTCATAAAGTCACTAAGGTCTATTGATCATTCGTTTTTTTTTTTATTGGAAATTTTATTTACATTTCAGATGTTCTCTCCTTACCCCATTTCCCCTCTCCCTCCCAGGAACTCACTATCCCTTCCCCCCTCCTCCTGCCTCCACGTTGGTATACCCCCACCCACCCTCCCCCGTACCTCACCTCCCCAGCCTCGAATATCCCCACCCCCACGACACCCAGCCTTCATGGGACCAAGGATGTCTTCTCCCACTTATATATAGCTCCCTTGCATATATAACTGGAGCCATGGGTCCCTCCCTAAGCGCTCCCAGGCTGGTGGCTTAGACCCTGGGGGCTCTGGTTGCTTGGTATTGTTGCTTTCCTCATGGTGTCACGAATCCTTTCAACTCCTTCAGTCTTTCCTCTATCTTCTCCATTGGGAACCCCATGATCAGTTTGATGGTTAGCTGTGAGCATCTATTGATCATTCTAAATCACTTAGATTTGATGCTCTCTCTCTCTCTCTCTCTCTCTCTCTCTCTCTCTCTCTGTCTCTGTCTCTCTCCATTTCTACTATTACCTCCATTTCCATACCTAGTTAATTACAAGAAATTTCTGAATAGTTTTTCCTTGACATTTTACACACTACTACCTTTGTCTGGAATATTGCCCCAAACCTTCAACATTTACATATTACTTATCTACACAATACTCATTAAGTAATGTATGTTCTAGAAAGTTGAAGAAAAAAGGCAATGGCTTTGGAGATTCCAAGGAAGGAGAGTAGCAGCGAGGAGATTCAAGGACTCTATTATGCCATTCTGTGAGAGAGTACAAAGACATTGCCATGCTAGGAACTTTTAACCTCATGCTAAAAATAATGAGATCTCATTGAAGAGGAAGAGGTACACAACGAGAAAATGATATTAGATGGATATGGTTATAGAGAATGAATTGGAGAGGTAGAATAGAGGCAAAGAGATCAGCTAGTATGGTCCTAAAATAATATAGAAAAAAAAGGCATTAAGTGCTTCTAAGACAGTAGTGACAGCTAAGATACAAAAAGATGACTGAATCATGACATAGTTTTGAAACAGAGTTAGCCAAACTTAATGGTGAATTCTGGAGTGATGTGCCAAAGGTGACTTCCAAGTTTCTGGCTTGAACCAGTAGGTGAATCATGATACTGTTTCAGTTATGTACATAAATTAATGGATATGCATATTTCAGAGATGGGATGTGAGTTCTGCTTAGGAGACGGAAAATTAAAGATGGCTTTGAGACATCCAAAGGGAAAAGAAAGAGAGTTGGGCATATGTCTCAAGCTCAAAAGTGAGGTCAAGGTCAATAGCAAGATTTGGAAGTTGTCAGCATACAAATGTTATTTAAAGCCATACATTAGAATGATATCACCTAGGGAAAGAATATAAATAGAAGAGAGATGAATTGTGAAGGGTGAGCTCAAATGCTTAAAGCTCACGTCCTTAAGTAAAGGCCATCAATGGCAACCGAGAATACTGGGCTGAGGTCAGAGAGAATAGAATGAAATCCCAACAGGAACTGAGGAAGGTGTGGCTCTGGAAAAATGTCTCCAAAAAGGAAGAATTAACAACATTCAATTTTGCTAAGAAGTCTAGTGAAATAAGGGCAAAATGTAGCCACTTGTATAAACAATGCCATTGATTCTTTGATTTTAGTGACAAAATCTTGGATTGAGCAATGAATTGTAGCTGAGGAGATGGAAAGAGTCAGTGTATGGATAGCTTGTTCAGACCGCAGACAAGATGAAGTGGTGAATTCAGCAGTCCTGGCCCTAAAATAATATAGGAAAAAAAGAAATAGTGACTTCTAAGATAGTAGTGACAGCTGAGATACAAGGAAGATGACTGAATGATGGAATCAGGGTAGTTGGTACTTGAGGTGTTTAAATGCAGACAATATAATCAGTAGGGTAGGTGAGGAGAAGAGAGCAGATGGTCTACATAGTGAGGCCCTAAAAATACAATATTAGCTTTAGATATGAGAGAAGGGCAGAGGAATCCTTTTCTTTGTAAAACATGAAAAGAACAAAATGTATTAGTGTGAATTCAGAAAAGTTGCAGGTTTCATGGTTTATAGCTGCAGCAGTATACTTATGACCTTTAATATTTTCTGGGGAGATTTAGAAGAGATGAGATTATTCCTAAGGAGGTAGACTCTGAGGGTTTAGAGATTTTTTTTAAAGCATGTGTGGCTCAAGATTTATTTATTTTTATTGTATTTTAAGACTGTTTTGCTTACATGGATATATGTATACTGCATGTGTGCAGTGCCTGTGGAGGCCAAAAGAGGGCAAGAGAAGCCCAGGAAGTAGAGTTGGAGATGGTTGTAAGCTTCATGGTGAATTCTGGGAAACAAACCAGGGTTCCTGCCAACTGCTGTAAGGGCTCTTAACTACTGAGCCATCCCCCAGTTCCCAGATTTAGAACTTTTGAAGAGATGGGGAGAAAAAAGAATGTGAGTGAGAGACCAAGGCAAGTGAGAAAACTGTGACCACAAAGCATGTTGATGGTGTTCCTTTCAATACTTCTCAGGTGAGGAAAAGGAGAATGCTTAATTTAGTTTGAGAATTTTCTAAGTGAATGTGATGGATGCTTAGGGAGCCAAGGAAAGTAAAGGTGTGGGTAGAGTAGATATAAAGGGGTTATTGGAACAAATGAAGTTATTATCTCAAGAAAAACTAGAAACGGGTTAGAATTAGAAATGTTAGAGAAGCAACAGAAATTGGTACAAAAATCAAGAGTGTGTTTTGAGAGGAGGTGAAATAGTCTTCTCCATGAAGGGATGCATCAATTGCTTCTGTACTCCAAACTAGCCCCAAAAGCACAGACATGGGAGTAACACTATATAGAATGGGTAGGTTATATTTAGTTATATATATATATATATATATATATATATATTATATATATATATATGTACATTGACATATATGTATGTGACAACAATTAATGACAAAAGAGGCCATGAACTTGAAAGAGAATAAGAAGGGGAGGAAATGGGAGGGCTTACATGGGAGGGCTTAAAGGGAGGAAGTGGAAATGATGTTTTATATTATAATCTCAGAAAACAAAAAATATTTGAAAAAGAGGGTAGTTTTGAGAATGAGTGGCTGAAATACAGTCACTGAAGAGGAGATATTTGGAAATATAATGGAAGGCTCAGTGAGTTGGCTGAAAAACAAATTCATATTCCCATAGAAATTAGCAAAATGCTGGGAGGAGTTGGTGTGTAGCGGAAGGTAAATACTTCAAGCTTGTGATAAAAGTCAGAAGATAGAGATAGCAGAGTAGTAGTGAGCACCTGACTGGGAGATTATACGATATGAGCAACAGCAAGGATGGAAAGGCTATTAAACTGAGTACCATGACTTTTTAAATTGTTAGAGGTTGTATGGATTCTGGATTCAAAGTAAACTGAATATTCACTTTGGCACAAGTCAACACTGTCAGTGCTTCAGTTTTTTTTAACCTGTAAAATGGATGTGAAAGTCACTTTTGCCTTGATCTTGTTAAGAAGACTAAATGAGTTAATAGCTGAAGAATATTTAAAATAATACAGGGTTACAGTCCATAGTAAATGCTATGCAAGTATCAACTTTAGTATAGTAACTTGCTATAAAGAAATCTGCAAATTCCATTTTGATTGCATTCAAATAGGTCTCAATCAACTATAGACTTTCTATTGGGAAAATTTACAGACCAGCTAGCCATTCCTACACTATAAGGATCCTGTGATGTATAGCAAAACAAAACAAACAAACAAACAAACAAACAGTGTTGGATAGGAAGGAAGGTGCAGCTACTGTTGGAATGGTTGCTCCTTATCTAGTGGAGATGTTTTGGGAGGTTTTTGAAACCTTTGCAGAAAAGGGACTCAGAGGAGCAAATGACTAGGGAATGGGTCTTGAAGTTTATAACCTGTACTATCTCTGGCTCTCTAGACACATTTTGTTCTTCCAAGATGTAAGGGGGTAAAGAGTCCCAGCTCCATGTCCCAAAGCTAATTAGAGCCTTCTGGCACTATGCTGTTCTACCACAATAGACTGTATTTTCCCAAATCCTGAACCAAAATGAATTCCTCTCTTACCTTAAATTTCTTTTTTTTTTTTTGTTATTTAAAAAATAATTTATTTAGTTTTCTTCATATGTTACCTGGTATTCACAGAGGTCAGAAAGAGGTCATGGGATCCCCTGGATCTGGAAGTACAGATGGTTGCAAGGTGCCTTGCTTGTGCAGCACCAATAATTTTTTCCCCCCAAAATAGATTTCTCTTAAACTGTTTAATAGTCCAAGTAGCAAGCAAGATTCTTCATATGATTTAAATGAATTTGTAATATCATACTTATCATTCCTTTGACATTTCTTTCTCCAAGAAGTATATTGTTCTTTTTTTTTTTTCTTCACCAAGCAAATAGTATTGAAATAGTGAAATCAAGTGTAAACCCAACAAAAATATAAATTATAGTCCAGTATCCCTCATGAGTATACATACAAAAATTCTCAATGAAGTAGTTGCAAACTGAATACAAGAGATATAAAAAAATATATTCCATGAATAACTGAATAAACTGTTTTTTTTTTGTTGTTTTTGTTTTTTTTTTTTTTTTTTTTAGAAGACCATACTCCATATACAGGCTGCATGTTTTGGGATAGCCCCCACTCCAGATGTTTGAGAACCTACATGAAAACCAAGTGGCACATTTAACACACTATGTGCAGGGAGGCCTAGGTCAGCCCATGGAGTGTAGATCTTTGAGACTAGGTATGCTTACCTTAAATTTCTTATCGACAGGCATTTGGTCAAAAGTGATATATACTCTCCCCACCCCCTGCCACGAAGAAGGTTCTCTGTGAGAATAATAGTAATTTTAGAGGGTATGATTGGAGTATGCCATTGTGATTTGATATTTAGGCATACTTCAAAGTCAGCATTTGTTCGCCATTGCTCCTGACAGATGCCAGGGTTTTTTTTTTTTTTTTTTTTTTAAAAAAAAAAAAAAAAAAAAAAAAAAAAAAAAAATGATTCCCTTATAGACCGCTGGGGGATAGGAGGGGCGGGACTATAGTTAAGGAAGTATATTACCAAACCCAATTTAATGTTTTTGTGTATTTGGTTTGCAACTCTGAAAAAAAATTTTGGGGGTTAAGGGAACTTTAAAAAAGGGATTGTGTGGAAATATATCGTTCATCAGTTTGGATTTGGGTGTGGGAACTTAAAATGGTCCTACGATTGAACGTGTTAATCGGAAATGTGAAAACTGAGTCACTATTTTAGACTCCATTCCATAAAACCCCCAAACCACACTACCCCCATCACACACACCACACACCACACCACAAACCACACCTTTCGCATTTTTTTATTCGAACCCCCAAGGTTTTATTGTTTGTTTTTGGATGGGAAGAAAAGAAAAAAAATTTTTGGGGGGGTTTATGGAACTAAAATTTAAAGGGGAAATTTGAAATAATTTTTCAAAAAAAGCAGGGGGTTTTAAAAAATGTGATTATTAATTTTTTCCTAAAAGAAACCCAAAACTCTTTTGGGGGAAAAAAAGGAAAAAATTTTTTTTTATTAAAAAACTATTTTAGCCCACTCCATTAATATACAAATACCAATCACCAAAACACAAAAAATTCAATCTTAGGATTCACGCTTCCATAATGAATTAAAAATTTTTGTATGAGAACCCAAATTCTTTTTTTTGTTTGTCCCAGTAGTTTTTGGGGTAGTTTGCCCCTTTGCAAAAGGGTTAAAAGGTTAAAATAGAATCCCTTTTAACATTTGGGGAATACACAATATTTAATAGAAATTTTAAAAAGGCATATCTATCTTTTGAAAAATTTAAATTCTCAATAAGGAGTTTTCCATGAAAACGGGGTCATAGGGCAAATTAACCCCTTTTAATTTTTGTATTAAAATTTTGGGGGTTTTTAACATTTTTTCCCTCGGGAAGGAAAAGTCAGGGGAAAAAGATTTAAAAATTCTATGCCTGTCTCATTAAATGTTAAAATTTTTTTATTTTTATTTGTTTATTTTTGACTTTTTTATATAAAAGATGGCCCAGTTTTTAACAGTCCGGGGGTTTTCCCCATGTAACCATAATTTTTATATATTAATTTTCTCTTCCTATACCAATGAGGTTTCCTTAGCTTTTTTCTTTCAAAGGAAACATCACCTTTTAAAATGTTCCTTTCTTTGGGGGAACTTTCTGGGACAATAAACACATAAAAGTCATAAGGGGACAAGGCCCCCAATAATAAGGGGAAAAAGGGGCCCCAAGGGGCGAGCAAAAGAGTCACAGTCACCCCTACTCCCAGTAGTCCCACTGTAGGAGTCCACAAGAATGCCCAAGTATGAAGCCCAAAACATATATGTAGAGGGTTTTACATAGCCCCATAAAGCTTCCTATTTTTGCTTTAGTCTCTGTGGGGGTTTTATAGAGCCTGCTTAATTTTTGGGTCTATTCTTTTGGGTGTCTTTGGGGTTCCCTCTGGTTTCCTAAAATCTTTGGCCCTATTCTGTGGGATTCACCTGAGCCCCCTGCTTGATGATTGGCAGTGGGTTTGGGGGCATCTGTTTCTATCAGTTGATAGATAAAGGGTTTCTCGGGATAATGATTAAAATAAGGGTTCCCAAGTCTTCCATTTATAGAAGAAATCATTAGGAATAAATTTAGAACTTTTTTGGCCAGTTGGTGTTTTGGTTTTTAATTAGGTATTTCTGAAACTTTCCAGCCTTTTGGGTTTTCCTGCTTCTTTTGGGGGGAGTGTCGGGCCCTGGGTTCCACTAAAGCCCTTGGTCTAAGTTGAACCAGTTTTTTTGGTTCCCCAAAAGTTATGTACAACCTTTATCCAGAACATCTTGTTCAGGACAAAAATTGGGTTTTAATGGTTTTTAATGGTTTGGTCTTGGTTCCTCACCCCTAGTCACAGAAGATGGGTGGTTCAGGCTCCATATACCCCAGAAAGTTTAAAATTAGAGTTGCCCTCATCTCGTTTCCCAGAGGAAGTTTCCATGCACTATGTTTCAACCTAGCCCCCCAAATGTCTTCAATTTCCCGTTGTCATCCCTCTATCTTTTTTTTTCACACCTGATTGATCCATTCACGCTTCCACTACCCTAAGACACACCTAGTGAACTCTATGTCCTATTTCCCTTCCCAGGACGATCCAGTGGAGTCTCTTTGAGCCATTTGTTGCTAACCTCATGGGTCTACAAGATTGTCAGCATGATTATCCTTTACTTATAGATAATATCCATTTTATAAGTGAGCACATACCCATGTTTGTTTTTCTGGGCCTGGATTTACCTTCACTCAGCGATGATTCTTCTAGTTCCATCCATTGCTGCAAATTTCACTTGCCCATTTTTAAACAGCTCGATAATCCTTCATCGTGTAAGCCCTGTACCACATTTTCTTTACCCATCTTTGGTTGATGGAACATCTAAGAGCTAGTTTACGTAGTTTGTTTTATTACGAAATTAAAGCTACAAGCAAAAAGAGTCATCATTGCTTGAAGACAGGAGTTTAGTAGGACTGTCTCTGAGAGGCTTTACCCAGCACCTGACTCAAACAATGCATACAATCCCAGCCAAACAGTGGATGGAGCCTGGGGACTCTTATGGAAGAATAGGGAGAAGGATTGCTGGCCCTGAAGGAGATAGCAACACTACAGGAAGACAGTCAGAGTCAACTACCTGGACCTTTGGGGCTCTCAGAGACCAACACCAAGAGCATACATGTGGCTGAAACCTAGGCCTTCCTTCACATATGACGCAGCATGAGAGCTTGGTTTTCATATGGGTCATCCAAGCAACTGGAGCATAGGTGAGTATCCCAGAGAAAGGTGTTGTGTAGTGGATATGTTTTTCTAGGCTCGGGCTGCATTGTCTGACCTCAGTGGGAGAGAATGTGCCTAGCTGTGCAGAGATTTGACATGCCAGGGTGGGGGCGAGACACTCAGGGGGGTGTCCGACTCTGTCAGAGGAGGGGATGACCAGGTGGGTGACAGTCAGTAGAATGTAAAGTGAACAAAAAGAAAAAAAAACAAAACAAAGCTGCTACGAACATAGTGAGCAAGTGTCTTGTGGAAGGATGAAGTATCCTTTGGGTATATCGGCAGGAGTGTTATAGTGGGGTCTTGGGGTTTAGATCGAATTCCAATTTTTGAGAAACCACCATATTGATTTTCAAAGTAGCTGTACAAGTTTACACGCGCCCACCAGCACTGTGTCCATTGCCAGCATGAGCTGTCACTGTGTTTTTTGACCTAGACATTCTGACAGGTGTGAGATGGAATCTCAAAGTAGTTTTATGTGCATTTTTTGCTGGCTAAGGTGTTGAACATTTTGTTTCTTGATCATTTGAAAATTCCTCTGTGAGAATTCTCGTTTAGCTGTGTACCCCCATTTTTAATTGGGTCATTTGGTTTTATTGGTGTCTAATTTCTTGAGTTACTTTTATATTTTGGATATTAGCCCTTCTGTATAGATATAGGGGTTGTGATGATCCTAAACTGAAACACTGTTGTATTGTCCTATTAACAGTGTCCTTTGCTTAAAGAAGCTTTCAGTGTTTCAGAGGTCCCATTTCAATCATCAATTGTTGATCTTAGTGCCTATGCTATTGGTGTCTGATTGATTCTTTTTTATTAATTAATTAATTAATTTGCTTTACATCCAGATCATAGCTTCTTTCCCCTCCCCAAACTTGTCTCCTTTCTACTCAGAAAATTAAAGGCCTCCCCATAGATATCAACCCACATTGGTATATTAAATGCAGTCAGATTAGATGCATCTGCTTCTATTGAGGCCAGTTAGGGAGAAGGGATGAGAATCAGAGATAGCTCCTGCTCTTAGGAGTCTCACATGAAGACCCACGATACAATCTGTTACGTGATGTGTAGTGGACCTAGGTTTGTCACATGCATGCTCGTTTGGATGGGAAATCAGTCTCTGTGAGCTCCTTTTGATCCCATGTTAGTTGATTCCGTAGATTTTTTTTGTTGTGTTCTTACCCTCTCTGGCATCCTTCAAGCCTTCCCCCCCACTTCAAAAGGATTCCAAAAACTCTGCCTGATTTTTTTGGCTCTGTGGGTTTCCATCAGTCACTGGATGAACCCTCTCTGATGACAGTTATGCTAGATTTCTGTCTGCAAGTTTTAATAGGCTATCATTAGGGTGTCAGGGGGTGGGCTCTCTCTCATAGCATGGTTTCAAGCTGGCTGGTTTATTAATTAATTAATTACTTACAATGCCTGATTCAAAACTGTGAGAGTTAGGGATGTTTCCCAGGAAAAAAGGTTCATTTTAGCTGGGGATTTGTTTGACGATGACTATTACTGTGCCATAAAAAAAAAACCCTTGTAAGGGGGGATAGTTTTATTCAAGGGGAAAACCCCCATCCCAAAACCAAAATGATGCGGGTGTAAAGATGTATCCAGCCAGCTGTTTCTTTGGTGGTTTGAAAAAGTGTACTTTTTTAGAGATAGGTATTTTGTGGGGAAAGGGTTTTGGGGTTTGGGCTTGGGATTAATAAAGTATTTCTTAAAGGGAAAGGGTTTACAAAAGAAGTTTAAAAAATTTAAAGGGAAATCGTGGAGATTTTTGAAGGGAAAGTGAGTGTATGTTGAATCAAATGTGTTCCAAAGGGGTAGCTTTATGAAAGCTTTTTTGGGAGGTAAAATTTAAAAGTTGTTGGAAAAATTTTCTAAAGCAAAGTCAATGTGTAGATCCCTCATCCCCCCGCAGTTTAGGGTTCCAGTCTAGCATCTCGCATGCACGGGGTTTTTACAACAACAGCATTGGAAAAAAAGTAAGTGAGGTATCTGAACTAATATGTTAGTGGAAACCAACAGTTTAAGAGATATTTGTGATATAGGTTTGATAGCTAATTTTGGGAGCAGGAGAAAGGAAGGATGTTTTCAAGCTAGGCTGTATAACATTAACAAAGGGAAAAGCAGATTTAAGGGACAATGATCCTTTTCCGTTTTGATGTAGCTGAGGAACATTCAGCTTAAAAGGGTCAGAAATGTGGTTTCTGAGTTTTGGAAGAATGCCAGAATAAAATTGTATCTTGTAAAACAAGCATATGAATGTTCTAGAAAGATTTTTAATAATGATTGAAAACCGTCCCTTTGGGAAATTTAGCAAAAAGGACATTAAAAGGACAATTTCATGGCACGGGTTTTTGAAAAAAAAAAGGCTGCCATGTATTTCAAAGTATGATTTTGAATCTTTTCTTATTCTAGGAATACACGTGTGAGCCCTCAGTGAAATTAGGTACAAAAAAAAAACCCCAAAACCTCCCTATCAGCTGTGTGAGAAAGAAAAGAAAGGGTTACAGTTTATATGGGCTGATAAGTTTGATGATATATAGGTTTTTTTAAAATTACATTTTTACAAAAATTTTTCAATTTATGATGGCTTTATGAATTTCAAAAACCCTTCCATTCCCATGTTGAGGTTCATCTGTAGCATTTTATAGTTTGAAGTGATTTTTCAATTTCAGCCAATCAAGGGTTATATTCCTTGGTAGGAAGAAGGGGGAAAAAAATGAGCTGCCAGTTCCAGACTAACATATATTTCAGTAACCAGAATTAGTCAAAGGGTTACCAAAAGGAAGGGGGTGGAAATACTTTTTTATGTTTCGTGGTAAAAAACCCTATTTAAAACCAGGCAGATCTCTGTTACTGGGAAAAAAAATACATTAGTTTTTTGGGTTTAAAAGTAGCGGGTTTCTATACTAAAAACCCCCAAAAAGGTAGAAATAAAATTTCAATTGAATAATATAATTAATAAATTTAACTCTATGAAAAAGCTATATTGTAAATTTTTTAAATTGCAAGATTAATGGTTTAAGTAAATGCTCAGAAAACAGGGGGAAAATACTGTATTTTTAAACCCCCCCCAAAGGAAAATCCCTTAAACTAGGAATTTTGGTCATAATCTCATAATGTATGATAAAGATTCATGAGCCCAAGGAAAAACAAGCCAGCTAAACCCATGACAATGTAGTAAATATGCCATGCTAACTAATTTGGAGTTAAAGCAAAATCAAAACTTCAATGATATGTTCTTTTGAAAGGAATGATAAAATGAGGTATAATAAGAGTTTAAGGAAAAAATAGTGTTTAAATTTAAAACCCACAAACTCCTACAATGTTTGCCAAAGTAACAAAAAGGGAAAAGTGAATCTTGGAGGTAGTACAGAAAATTAAAAAAAGATGAGGAAGGAAAGACCTTTTTTATTGTATAAAAGAAAAAGGTGGAAACAGACAAGAAAAGCAGAGGAGAGACAAAAATAAATCAAGACAAAATGAAGTGTAAGTGCCCAAATCTGTGGTCCATTTAATGAGAACTTTAAGAGGAAAACTCTTGAGACAGAGCCCCCTTTAAAAATTCATGTTCACTCCTGATCTGGGGGTAAACCTTATTTTAAATACGGTTTGGCAGATATAAATTTAGCAAAGGGGGTGAATCTTTCTGGTTTATGAGGGGCCCTAAATACTATGGAAAGATATCCTTACAAATTTTGAGGGAATAAGGACAAAGGCCCCCTGAAGATGTTTGGTAGGAAGTGGAGTTATGCTGAACAAAAAATGCCAGAAAACCCCTGCGGATGGAAGAGAATTAATCAACTTTTCTGCCCCCCTCCTTTTCAGGGGAGATGGCCCTGTCCCCTCTAAATATTACAAAATGAGAGAACAAGTTGATGGGCTTTACTTTATTCCATTTTACTGTATTTTGTATGGCAGCCCTAGGAAAGGGAATTTTCAACAATAAATTATCTTAGGATGTTTTATTCTGCACATTTACAGAATTAACTACTTTCATCATTGCCCCCAAGTACAGTGAAGAAGCTGTTGAAGGTAGGTTCCATTTTAAATTTGGAATTTCTGAGAATTAATTTAAATTGGTAAGAAATAATTCAAACCTGGGTTTTGTATTTGACTTAGACCCTTTTTTTGAGAAAAAATTTCACATTCTGTTTTCCCCCTTTATGAAAAGTTGGGGGGTTTTTCCTATTCTCTGACTAAATTCAGTTAAATTTTTTGTTTTGGGTAAATTTTGTCTGCCCCTCAATTATTTGGGTCACTTTCAAACATGATTTTTTCTGTCTACAAGCTACTTTACCTTCCCTATTTTGAATTATAGGTGTTTTACTAAGGGTCATGTCTGTTTTCCAGCCAGTTCACACAGACCAAGATTTTCTTTGGGAAAATTTTTGATCTCTTGCCAAGCAGCCATGTTGTTTGGGGATTTAAAATTTCCCTTTCTACAGAAAAACCTCAGTTATGAAGATAAATTTTTAAAATTTTTGGGAGCAATATGCCTTTAAAAATGAATGTAAGAGTGATGGAAGGAATAATTTTCTCTGACCCAGAAGGACACAGTTCAAAAATGAAATACTGGTTTCCAAAGAGAATCTTTTATTTTTAATTTTAAAATTTATACTAAAATTGAAGTTTTTATGAAAAAACATGATGTTTGGAATTTTATATCCACCACACTCTGGATTTAGCTAAAATTTCCCACTTATAATTTTTTGTTGAAAAACATTTTAAAATCTCTCTCTAATAATTTATTAAAAATTCAGTGTACTGTTATTTATGTCCCGGTTGTATAATATAGTCTTGAATTTATTCTACCGAACTAGTTAGTTAAAAAGTTGGAAACTTTTTTTTCATGACTGTGCATTGAGGGGCCCAAATCTTTTAAATCTCAGGCTCCGTTTAGGGGAATTTCTAAACATAAGTTTGCTTCAGGTAAACTAACAGGCCAGTATCTAGTGTAGTTTCCTAAGTTACCCCCCCAAAAAAAACCCCATCCTTGGTTCCGAGTCTCTAGAGGCTCATCCGCAAAAAAGATCTTCATTTTTCCAGGTTACACTGCAACAAGACCAGATCTCCACCCTCATTAACCCAAACAGATCTGCAAAAAGAATTTTCTTAAAAATTTTCCTCTCCACTTTTTCTCTTGTTTTTAGCTTAATTTCTTAAACCTTAATTTTAGGCAATTTGCTTCTTGTTTAAGTCATTTGCTGATTGGACATTACACTTATTATTTGGACCTCTGCTGTGGTATTAAGCATAGCCCTGCAGGTTGGGTGAAACATGTCTCAAACTTTTAAGGCTGGTGACACTGGGCGGTGTGGCAGGGGGTTATTTTTGAAACCTCCAGGAGATGTTCCCAATTCATATAACTGTGCGAACAAAAACAGCTAAGATTAAAAGTCAGAATACATACATCACAAACAACAAAAATGGACACAGCAGGTGGTATTTAATATACACACGCAACAAATATGCATCGACAGGCATACACACGCACCACCCACACATATGAAGGATAACAATAGTAGAGAAAAAGATACTATCAATGTGAGAGTGTGTGGAGGGATATGCGAGGTTGGAGGAGGGTACTTGGAGAGATAAAAAGAAAGGAGGAAATGTTGTAATTCTATTTGGATTAAAATTTATTTTTGTCTTTCATCTTCTGGCAGCTTCCCATAATTCTTTAATGTTATTTTTAAGAAATTATTTTTTTACACTCAGATTTTATTCCCCTCCCCAGTTTATCCTCAGATGGTTCCACATTCCATACCCGCTCCTCAGTCTGTCTCCAGGAGGATGTCCCATCCTCTCACCCACCAGAGCCTCTAAACTCCTGGGGCCTCACTCTCTGAGGGTTAGGTGCATTCTTCTCTGACCGACCTGACCCATCCAGTCCTCTGCTGTATATTGAAGAGAGAAATAAGGATCATACTTGGTATGTGTTGGGGGCCTCATATTCTGCTGGTGTGTTGCTGCCGGTTGGTGGTTCAGGGTCTGAACGAGATCTCTGGGGTCCAGGTTAATTGAAACTGCCTGGTGTCCTACAGGGTCACCCTCCTCCTCTGCTTCTTCCAGCTTTCCCTAATTCAACCACCAGGTGTCAGAGTATCTGATTCCATTGGGCTTGGGTGGTGTAATATGTGCATCTGACTCTTTTACATAGCTGCTTGAGTGGAGTCGTTCGAGAGGGCATGCAGTTCATGACAGGGCCCGTCTTTTTTGTAGAGTGCTCATCGCCATCAGTTAATAGTGCCAGGCCTTGGGGGCCTCCCCTTGAGTGAATCCCACTTTGTGCCTGGTCACAGGACCTTCTTTTCTCAGACTCCTCACCATTTCCATCCCTGCAGTTCTTTCAGACTACGAAAACAATTATGGGATCGCTGTCCTATTCCCTCCCAGGGCGTCCTTCACTCCCTCCCGCCTTTTGTTGGATTGCTTTCTTCTTCCTCCCAGTGGGACTTGAGGGTCCTCACTTTGGGGACCTTCGGCTGGTTACCTTTTTGAGTTCGTGGGCTGTATCCGGGTATACGTACTATTTTTTGGCTATATCACTTAGTTAGTGAGTTAACATACCATGCATTGTCCTTTTGAGTTTGAGTCGTACTCATTGGCTGATATTTTCATAGGTTCTAACATTGCTGCAAAAATAAGGATGTTTTTGTTTTGTTCTTAATAATGAATCCTATAATAATATTATTGTGCAAAGAACACCTTTTCTGTATCCAGAATTCTTTCAGTTGTGGGATCTTGGGATCTTGCGGCTTCGTGGCTATCACATAAGGCTCTGCTATGAAACATAGTGGAACATGTGCCGCCCTGTCGCATGGTGGGGTGGGCAGTAGGGTTAGCCTGAAACCTCCAGGAGATGGACTGCTATTGTGGATTGTGTGTGCCAATGGAAGCTAAGTAATTTAAGGAGTGGTGCAGAATATAGAACATCTCGGCTGTATATTCTGAAGCCCAGACACTTGGTTTATGGAATTAGCTTATAGTTTAGAATATGGGTACTGATCATTTCTGAGTTTTATTCTGATAAGACATTTTTTAAGGGTTCAAGGCAAAACTGTGTTCCTTTCTCCCTCTTTTTTTTCAATCAGATGATACCTCTCTTTAGGCTGCACTGCCCACGGTTGAAAGAATGATAATTTAAATAATAGAATGCTTTTCTTCCTATCCTTTCCAGTATATTTTATTTAATACATATGATGTTTTTCATATGTGGATACTTATTCAAATTTATGTTTCTGTCAGGAAGCAATCTCTAGAGAGTCCTATTCACTCATTTCACCTGTTTCAGTCACAAAATAATTTAATGAAATTAATTATGTTAATAGTTCAAAGAAAACACATAGGGTTACCTTGGTTGATAGATACCAAAAGGGTACTTAAGGAAAAGTTAACAATCTGGTGAAAATATTTAATTACAGTAGAGGGATACTTCCATTATGTGAAAAAATAACAGACAATACCATAATTATGATGATACAAAGAACACTTATTAAAACCAAGAAGCAGACAGGATCACTTCTAATCATCACTGTTGCCAAGATCATTATGAAAGTCTTAGACAATGCCTGAATACAAGAAAACTAAGAGGCATGTTTATTCAAAAGAATGAGAAGGTAATAGCAATTTCATATAATGTGATCATCTATTGGAGAATCTCAGGAAAATTATCTTAATACCTTTTAGAGCTAATAAGAGTCTAGCATTGTTAAAAAAAAAAAAAAAAGAGTCTAGCATTGTGGTATAAGCCCATGGATTGCTTTTGACACTGGTTTAGAGTTGGCACTATGGGTGGCTGCTCAGTTATGGGTGTTATTATGGTAGGCAGATAGATTTCTGTGCTCCTTTCTTCTTTCAGCTGATTTCCATTTCCAAGCTGTGTCACTTGAGTTTAAGGGACCGACAGATCAGGTAATATTTGGCCATTATATTTGGAGCAATAGTGAGCATACATGAAAGATGTTCCCAATTCATATTACTGTGAGAACAAAACAGCTAAGATTAAAAGTACCATACACACAACAACAAAAATGGACACAGCAGGTTGTATTTATATACACACGCACAATATGCACACACACGCATACACACGCACACACACACATATGAAGGATTCAACAATAGTAGAGAAAAAGATACTATCAATGTGAGAGTGTGTGGAGGGATATGAGAGGTTGGAGGAGGGTACCTTGGAGAGACTAAAAAGAAAGGAGGAAATGATGTAATTCTATTTGATTAAAATTTATTTTTTCTTTCATCTTGGCAGCTTCCCATAATTCTTTTAATTTTATTTTTAAAAATTTTTTTTACACTCCAGATTTTATTCCCCTCCCAGTCTATCCTCAGACTGTTCCACATTCCATACCTCCTCCCCAGTCCTGTCTCCAGGAGGATGTCCCATCCTCTCACCCCACCAGACCTCTAAACTCCCTGGGGCCTCCACTCTCTTGAGGGTTAGGTGCATCTTCTCTGACTGAACCCAGACCCATCAGTCCTCTGCTGTATATGTGTTGGGGGCCTCATATCAGCTGGTGTATGCTGCCTGGTTGGTGGTTCAGTGTCTGAGAGATCTCTGGGGTCCAGGTTAATTGAAACTGCTGGTGTCCCTACAGGGTCACCCTCCTCCTCAGCTTCTTCCAGCTTTTCCCTAATTCAACCACAGGTGTCAGCAGCTTCTGTCCATTGGTTGGGTGTAAATATCTGCATCTGACTCTTACAGCTGCTTGTTGGGTCTTTCGGAGGGCAGCAGTCATGACAGGCCCCTTTTTGTGAGTGCTCCATAGCCTCAGTAATAGTGCCAGGCCTTGGGGCCTCCCCTTGAGCTGAATCCCACTTTGTGCCTGTCACTGGACCTTCTTTTCCTCAGGCTCCTCTCCATTTCCATCCCTGCAGTTCTTTCAGACACGAACAATTATGGGTCCGCTGTCCACTTCCCCTCCCAGGTCCTTCACTCCCTCCCCTTTTGTGATTGCTTTCTTCTTCCTCCCAAGTGGGACTGAGGCGTCCTCACTTGGGCCCTTCGGCTGGTTAACCTTTTTGAGTTCTGTGGGCTGTATCCTGGGTATTCTGTACTATTTTTTGGCTAATATCCACTTATTAGTGAGTACATACCATGCATGTCCTTTTGAGTCTGAGTTACCTCATTCAGGATGATATTTTCTAGTTCTATCCATTTGCCTGCAAAACTCAGGATGTCCTTGTTCTTAATAGCTGAATAATATAATAATATTTCATTGTGCAAATGAACCACCTTTTCTGTATCCATTCTTCAGTTGTGGGACATCTGGGTTCTTTCCGGCTTCTGGCTATCACAAATAAGGCTGCTATGAACATAGTGGAACATGTGCCCCTGTCGCATGGTGGGGCATCTTTTGTGTATATGGCCAAGAGTGGTATAGCTGGAACTTCAGGTAGATCTATTTCTAATTTTCTGAGGAATCTCCAGATTGATTTTCAGAGTGGTTGTAAAAAGGAGTGAGAGATCCCATAAAGAAAAATGGCACAAAGCTTCACAGAAGGGAATTTGGGAGTGTTACTTACATGAAAAATGAAACCATAGTGCATCACATATATTTGACTACATAAATTTAGAAATTTACATGATGAAACACACTAGAAAAATTCAGTAAAAATTTATAATGTATAGGCCATAAATGATATTAAGTCTAACTTAACACATGATAGAGTTCTATGGACCTACAGAATGATGTTTAATAAGGAAATGGGTAAACAACATAAACAAGTAATTTACAAAGAAGAAAACAAATGCAAATGACTAGGGATGTTATACAGAGAGGTTCAATTGCACTTAAAAATTTAAAAATGCAATTTTAAACTACATTAAAGAAAATATCAAAGTCTAATGTTCATACTGGGAATGTGGAAATGGGCACATAAATAATTGGTAGGACGTCAATTCTTTTAGCCTTTGGTGAGGGCAATTTGACTACATATATACAAGTTTTAAAACATTATAGGTTTCAAAGGAGCAATTCCACTTCCAATAATTTATTCAGAAAAATAATTCAATGGGAATACTTTCTCTAATGGGCATATATATTATTTGTAACTATAATATTATTTGTAACAGCAAGCATGTGAAAACAATTGAAGTGTGGAACAATAAATGATTTGCAAATTGTGACACTTATTTTATAATAAAATATCACCATTAGTAAAATAATAATACTGAGATTATGTTTATGAGATAGAAATATGTTCCTGAGGTAATATTGAGAGATGAAAGTCATAGAATACAACTGTATTTTATTGTTGTGTACAACATTAAATTGAAACATAGACGCTAAAACACAAGTGTTTAGTATGTTATACAGATTGTGAAGGTGAGGAATATGGAGGTATGTTAGCTCTGTATTTCATGCTTAGGTTTCTTCATGAGTTTTCAAAGAACATGTTAGCCACACTCAGCTAAATATGTACTTTGATTGAAAAATCCACTTCTACACTTATCCAGATGACTGTTGGTAGACCTTAGGTTCTCTGTGGCTATTGGTTAGAGGCTTCTTTTACTTGACATGGATTAAGAAAGTGTCTAAGTCTCAGACAGATACAGACATCCAGAGCCAAACAGTGGATGGAGCTTGAGGACTCTTAAAGAAGAATAGGTGGAAGGATTGCGGGCCCTAAGGAGATAGGAACTGCACAGGAAGATCAACAGAGTAAACGAACCTGAACCCTTGGAGCTCTGAGAGACTGAATCACCAACCGTGGAGCATACCTAGTCTACACAGATCTACCTCCATGGGCTGAACCTAGGCCTCCCTGCACATATGTTGTAAATGTGCAGCTTGGTTTTCATGTAGGTCTCAAACATCTGGAGTGGGGGCTATCCCAAAACATGCAGCCTGTATATGGAGTATGGTCTTCTAAAAAAAAAAAAAAAAAAAAAAAAAAAAAACACCAGTTGTTCAGTTAAAAAAAAAAAAAAAAAAAAAAAAAGAAAGTGTCTAAGTTCATGTTCTAATGACATATCTGCTGTCTTCTCACAAAACAAGGAATCCAAAGAATAACAGATTCCAGAATAAAGACCAGACCCCAAAAAGATCTCATAGAGATCATAATATCACTATGTCATATGATTTTTGTCACACAGACCATTCCTGATTCAGTCCAGGCAGGAATTATATAAAAATGGAAATGCCTGGAGATGGTCATTATTGAATTTTCATCATGAAAGCTAGGTAGGAGAAATATATGTGGTATAATATATATTTACATAAAAGGTACATATATTGTAAATAGAAAAGAAAGACATCATAGAATCAGTAATGTTTATCCTTTTATAGTGAGATTGTGAATATTTATAAAAATAATATTTTGAAAATGTATTTTATAATAATTTCCATTATGAACATGGATTGCTGACATGTGATAAGATTATCTACAAATCAATAAGGAAAATATCAAATAGCAGTTGAAGAAATAAGTAGATTTGTGCAGGTAAAGTGTTTTCTACAGTTTTATCTATACATATGCATATTATATAAATGTACATACAAATATATATATACATATGTATGTGTTTGTATATGATATTCTTTGATCAAATTTATACCATAATTCTTTTACCACTAAATTAGCTCTTCAAAAGCAGAAATCACAGGGTCCTGTCAATTGATGCAGAAAATTTCCTTGACATATTCCATATTGATTATTATTTCAAAAAGTTTCTTACTTAGGGGAACTTGAAGATACAAATGTTAACATTTTAAGAATAGTTATTGAACAGCGTGATTTCCTTTTAAGGTGAAAATACATTTATAACCAGAGGACAAGGAGTTATAGGAGGGCTTGAGGTCAGAGTCACACATGTGGGAAGGTACCATTAAGGGGATTGTGGCAGACTTGAGGGAGACTATGTTCCCATAGAGAAGGGGGCAAGGGTTGTGATTGCAGTGAGAAGGAACCAAAGAAGAGGAATGGGAATGTGTTGGTCTTAGCTGTCTCTATGCCTTGGTTAGCTTTGAGGAAGAAATGTTAGACTTAATTGGAAGGGAGCACAGTTGTCAAAATGAATGAAAAGAATGATGAGTATTGTTGTTTAAATATTAGAGTACACAGGCAGGAAGGTGATAGCATTTGCATGTAATTGTATCCTTTTCAGTTATGATACAGACAGCAAGGCAATCTAAAATAGATTGGAAATATGGCTACTTAAAAGTCTGAAGAGAGTTGTGAGAGTTGAAATATCTGTTGTCAAAATAAGGAAAGACATAAGCCAAAGAAACTTTTGTAGAGAATTATTGAGATACAGATGATAATAGTTGTGGGTTTTTTTTCACTGTCTTTAAACTCAATGGCATGATCAACTCAATGTCTTATAATGTTCATCTGTGATCATGAAAATGGTGGTTATCTTTCATGCTATTAGCAAGCCTCTAGAGGTGATATATTATCTCTTCAGAATCATGAAGATTTAATTAAGTATATTTTAATAATATTTCTTTTTACATCTTTCTAAATTGGTTTTCTTGAGTTATGTTTATAAAAAATGCATGATGCAGCTAACTTCAATTTTAGGATATCCCTTATCAGTCTCTCTAATTGGGACAGAATGAAAAGCAAAAAAATTTAATGTCTTTTCCAGGTGGTCTTCAATATAGAATTTTTGCAAGGATATTTTTGTAAGCTGTATAAATTAGTTTTAGGTAGAAAAGACTTCATAGGTCAAGAATTTCCATGTGCATATACAATCTTAAAATAGTTTAGCAGCTGGAAGTTTATTGAATATTTAACACAAATTTCCAAGCCAGTAGGTTTCCTTTTTCCTGTGAAGACACAAAAAACAATCACAGTATCATATTACTAGAAAAACAAAGATAACTCCATATCTGAACCTAGATTGACAAGCACATATAAAGTACTTTACAGAAATCAGAAACAATTCTTTCCCTCCTGCAAAGACAGGAAATTTGATTTGCAATAAAACCTGCACATTCCAGTCTCTCTAAAAACCTATGAACATGCCAATGATTTCAACTAATAGGTACATCTTTTTTTTTTTAACTTGAAATTATTTTTTATTGGATATTTTATTTATTTACAATAGAGATTGTAAATCTCCCTAGAATCCCCTATCCTATACCCCATCTTCTGTTATGCTTTTATACCACTTTGATTACATGCATGTATTAAAGTCAGTTCTAGTTGGGGGTCTAGCAATACAATAGATGCAAATAGTTGAGGAACAAGCAATACAATAAACACAAATAGTCAAAGAAAAAGCAAGGCATTAAACCCAGTTACATGAATACTCCCATGATCATTGTTTCTAAAGACTTATCAAGATGATCAAAGTATCTGAGCCTACTTCCCTATCTGAGCCCAAGATCATTTTCATGTCTGAAGCCTACTTCTTGTTCTAGTCTAAATTTTAGATTCCTGTCTGAAATTACTTCTTTGTTCTGGCCTAATATTTAGATTCCTGCCTGAGATTACTTCTTTGTTGTAGCCTACAATTTAGACTCCTATCTGAAATTACTTCTTTGTTCTAGTCTAATGTCAGATTCATGCTTGAAGCGTACTTCCTTGTCCTTGGACAATGTCATATTCCTGCCAATCAGCCCCTTTCCTTGTCCTTGGTCTATGTCAGCTTCTTGCCAAGCAGCCCAAAGGCTCTCCACCTCTCCCTCTTTTTTATTTCGTTAACAAGACTGAGCCTGTCTTAGGTCATTCTGACAAGAATGCCTTCCTTACCTGTCATATAATATGCATTATCAAAGGCAATGCACTTATGTCTTAGGTTGGTAAAGCTCTGTTCAGAATCTTATCCGTCCTTGGCTTGTCAGCGTGTTAATTTAATAACTTTGTCTGGGGGTCCATTTTCAGATTTAAGCCATGTACTTTGGCTGCCAACATGTTGATGTTGTTAAAGATAAGCTTTAACACAATGGGCAGGAATAAATGTATTCCCAGGACAAGAAGAGCTAGCCTGATCAAGCTATATATGCCATTTCTGAGGCTTGTCCAAAATGGAAATACTGACCTCAGGCTACGGATAATTTTATCAGCATTATCTGCAACATCAAAGGTCAACAGAGTAGCATTCTTTAAATTCATAATCTCACTATGCAAAGTTAACACACCCAGAGCAGTGTTAGGATTATGCCAAATATCCTACAGATATCTTTAAACTTTTTTCTAATAATAATGACAATCATGGTGAATTTCAAAGTAATACTACTCCAATGATATTTGTCATGACACTTGGGATGGCTTCTAACTCTTGAACCTTGAACCTCCTTCAGATAATTTGAATGGGTTATAGGGCATCATTTGTTGTTCCAGATACCTATATAAATCCTTTTGTATACTCAGTACATTAATAACATTTTTTTGCTAGATGGTTAATGAAAATAGTTGTCTTAACTCCTTGTGTCAATGCTATTGCAGAAGCATTGGTGCTAGCAATTGATGGAATTAAAGGTGTTATACCAGCAATAATCAAACCTGCTACCCTTTTGCTTCTGCTTAAAGCCTAACTCACTTCGTCCAGCACTTTCAAGCTTTTTCTCAGAGAATCAAGGTTTCTGATACTCAGGGCAGTGAGATGAAAGCTGGTTGATAGACCCCTGTAACAGACATGCCAGGTTTCAACACACTAACATAATTGGAAATTATACAGTCAATGCAACTTACAATAAATGCTGTAGAAGAGACAAAACCAAGTTTAGCTTGACAATTAAGAGCCTTAAAACATGCACTAACCCTTGTTTGAAATCCAGAACCTGTCCCAACATTATCTCTTGCTATCTTAACATCATAGCGAGCTACAGTTAGCTTCCAAATATGTCTCTGACAAAGTCCAGATCCAGTCTTCCAAAAGTAGACTGTATTTCCCATATTGGATTGATTTCTAGACCAGTACATGATTGAGTCCTAATAGCTGGGCACCTTTAAGAAGAATACAAGAGACATAATTTCTCTTTTCAATTCTCTATTACACAAGGTCTAAAAACTTGAGGCAAGGCAGCTTGTCCAATCTGGGATATAGTCAAGCAAAGGTGGGTCAAGAACATATGTCCAATACAGCTCCCAGTCACCCTTGTCAGGGCACTCAGTAAGCTCACAGGTCGGCATCATTCTTTGTCTCAGCAACAGTATGTCTTACCAATCTTTTTAAAGTTCCATGGGCCTCTTCCACAATACCTTATCCTTGAGGATTATACGAAATCCCCGTAGTAAATTGTTGACAAAAAGTCTCAACAGCTGAACTACAATTGCCAGACCCATTATCTGTTTTTTTTTTTTTTTTGACAAAATTGGATATTTTTATTTAGTTTCCTTTCAGTGTTATCTCCTCTCCCATTGACCCCCCTAAAACCCCTTATCCCATCCCCCCTCCTCCTATTTCTATGAGGGTGTGCTCCCACCATCCTCCCATTCCTGCCTCCCTGCTCTCAAATTCCCCAACACTAGGGAGTCCAAACTTATAGGCACCAAGGCACTCCACTTCCACTGATGCCTGACAAGGCCACCCTCAGCTACTTATACAGGTGGAGCCATGAGTCTCTCCCTTTGTGTCCTCAGGCTGGAGGTTTTAGAATGGCTACTCCAGCTTGTTTCTTAGGACTATTTGCTTGAAAAATTGTTTTCCAGCCTTTTACTCTAAGGTAGCATCTGTCTTTGTCACTCAGGTGGGTTTCCTGTATGCAGCAAAATGCTGGATCTTGTTTATGTATCCAGTCCATTAGCCTATGTCTTTTTTATTGGAGAATTGAGTCCATTGATGTTAAGAGATATTAAGGAACAGTGATTGTTGCTTCCTGTTATTTTTGTTACTAGAGTGGAATTATCTTTGTGTGGCTATATTCTTTTGGATTTGTTGGAAGAGGATTTACTTTCTTGCTCTGTCTAGGGTATAATTTTCCCTCCTTGTATTGGAGCTTTCCCACTATTATCCTTTGTAGTGCTGGGTTTGTAGAAAGATATTGTGTAAACTTGGTTTTGTCATGGAATATCTTGGTTTCTCCATCTATGGTAATTGAGAGTTTTGCTTGGAATAGTAGCCTGGACTGGCATTTATGTTATCTTAAGGTCTGTATGACATCTGTCCAGGATCTTCTTACTTTTATAGTATCTGGTGAGAAGTCCGGTGTAATTCTGATAGGTCTGTCTTTATATGTTACTTTGCCTTTTTCCCTTACTGCATTTAATATTTTTTCTTTGTTTTGTGCATTTGGTGTTTTGATTATTATGTGATGGGAGGTATTTCTTTTCTGGTCCAGTCTATTTGGCATTTTGTAGGCTTCTTGTATGTTTATCAGCATCTCAAGTTAGGGAAGTTTTCTTCTATAATTTTGTTGAAGATATTTATTGACCCTTTAAGTTGGGAATCTTCACTCTCTTCTATACCTAGTATCCTTAAGTTTGGTCCTCTCATTGTGTCCTGGATTTCCTGGATGTTTTGTGTTAAGAACTTTTTGCATTTTGCATTTTCTTTGACAGTTGTGTCAATATTTTCTATGGTATCTTCTGCACCTGAGATTCTCTCTTCTATCTCTTGTATTCTGTTGGTGATGCTTGCGTCTATGACTCCTGATCTCTTTCCTAGGTTTTCTATCTCCAGGATAGTCTCCCTTTGTGATTTCTTTATTGTTTCTACTTCCATTTTTATTTCCTGGATGGTTTTGTTCAATTCCTTCACCTTTTGGTTGTGTTCTCTTGTAATTCTTTAAGAGATTTTTGTGTTTCCTCTTTAAGGGCTTCTACCTGTTTACCTGTGTTCTCCTCAATTTCTTTGAGAGTGTTATTTATGTCCTTCTTAAAGTCCTCTATCATCATCATTAGAAGTGATTTTAAATCTGAATCTTGCTTTCTTGGTGATATGAGGAATTCAGTATTTTCTAGTGTGGGAGAACTAGGTTCTGATCATCCCACGTACCCGGGGTTGCTGATGCTTATGTTCTTTCACTTATCTTTCAACATCTGGATCTCCTAGTGCTACCTGCTCTTTCTCTGACTGGAGCCTGTCTTTCCTATTATCTTGGTTGTGTCAGAACTGTGTGGGGTGGGTGTTGCTACTGGGGTTAGAGCTAAGGCCCAAGATCTGCTCAGTGCTTGGGCGCAGACTGGAAGGAACCAGTGCTCTGGCCAGGAGTGAATTCCTGGGTCCCAGTGGGTCCCAGTTACTTCCTCTTTGGGGTGGGTGTTGCTGTCTCCTTACCTAAGATATTGCCCAGGTTAGAGATCCTGGGAGGCACGCTTTCTCTGGATTCTGTGAGACTGGATGAAGAGCTGCCACCCGGGATCTGCTCAGTGCTCGGGCCCAACTGGAATAGGTACATCTTTTAAAAAATTATGTTCTTTACATCCTGATCACAGCTTCCCCTCCTTCCTATCCTCACAGTCCATCCCTATCCCTTCCCTTCCTCCCAACTCCCCTTTTTAGGAAGTGGAGGTTTCCCCTGGATTTCAACCAGCCATGGCATAACAAGTTGTAGTAGGCCTAGATGCATTGCATCTTTCCCTAATGAGCCTAGACAAGGCAGCTCAGTTAGGGGAAAGGGGTCTAAAGGCAGAGGCAAGAGAACCAGAGACAGTCCCTGTTCCTGCATTTAGGTATCCCATATGAAGACCAAGTTGCACATCTGTAACATATGTGTAGGAGGCTCAGCTCATTACATGCATGCTCTTTGGTTGGTGGTATCTATAAGACTCTATAAGCCCTGGTTACTTGATTCTTTAGTTTTCTTATTGTGTCCCTGAACTCTCTGGCTCCTGCAATCCTTTGTCTCCCACTTCCATAGGATTCTCTGAGCTCCACCTGATGTTTGGCTGTGGGTCTCTGCATGTTTCCATCCATTGTTGGGTGAAGGCTCCTATTTGCAAACATAGCAGAGTATCAGTAATAGTGTCAGGGGTTGACTCTCTCTCGTGGAACAGGTCTCAAATTGGGCCAGTCATTGGTTGGCCATTCCCTCTGTTTCTGGTCTATCTTTATCCCTGTATATCTTGTATGCAGGACACATTGTAGGTTGACGGTTCTTTGGGTGGGTTGGTGTCATTATCCCTTCATTGGAAGTTTAAAACTGGAATTATCTCACCAATGGCAGTTGAGAATTCTGAGTCAAGATTCAGTTGTATTTACTCCCACTTTATTTTAAGCCAATTGAACCTTTTTTTTGCAATTCTGTAATTTAATTTTAAGTGTTATGACAAGCAATGGAACATGACTACAAAAACAAAATTATTATTTATATGAAAACTCGGTTGAATGAACAATGTATGAATAAATCGAATAAGTCACTTGACTAACAGTACAGAAAAGAATAATAAAAGAATACTGTGAAATACTGTATGCTAATACATTGAAATCTGTTTTGAAATGAAAAAAGTTTCAGATAGTTTAACTTAACAAAAGTGATTAAGTAAAAGGGGTTTGTTTAATTATGATTATATTCAAGGAACTTATTCCTTCATTGAAAATCTCCCTATATTGAAAATAGCAGATTCAGACAGTTATATGAACATATACAAGAAATTTTCAATAAAAGAAAACGGGACAATAGTGTCCAGATCATTTTATAATACCAGAGGAAGAATTCTTGGCCAAGTTTATTTATGAATATTGATGAAATATAAAAATAGTAATGCGATTTTATTAATATTTAAAAAAGACAATTCATCGAAAGTCAAGAGTTTTAACTGCATAAGCATTTATTTCAGAAATTCTAGAAAAATGACTTCTTGGTTCTACATGAGAATTCTTACACATGAAATTCACATGATAGAAAACCTATTCATGTAATATACTACCTACCATACCATTTCACTATAGTTAGTAATTGCATTTAATATACAGATATACACAACATACACTAGACATAATGTATTAATTTGATAAAAGAAATAAAATTCCAATAAATAAACCATACTTAATGTTGAAATTCTAAAGGTATCTTTGAACTTAGGGATGCTATAGATATTTACTAATGCCACTTCTATTCAAGAGTTTATAGGGTACCCACCCAATCTAGAAAACTAATACAAGAAAAAGAAATAAAAGACGTAAGGATTAAAAAAATAAATATGAAGCTTTGATTTTCTGATATGCATACATCATATCTATTTTAAACTTATATTATTTCTAATATATATTTATATGGGAGCTAATATTTTATCAAGAAAACTCATGTGTTATTTAGTTTTCTCAGACTAAATTTTTATGACATCCTTCTATCTGAGATTAGGGCTAACTTTTTTCTGAGACAATACTATTTAGGAAAATTATAAAGAAATATTGAAACAGTAATCAATAAAAAAAATATCAAAAAAGGAAAAGTCCAAGAACAAATGATTTTACTGGTGAATTACATAAGAATTTGTTTTTTTAAAAAGTTAACAGTATTTTTTATTTTTTACTAAACTAAACATAAAGAGGAGGGGGTAATTCTGAACTAAAAATGAAAACCAATAGCACTTATTAGTGTTGATGTAAAAGTCCCAAGAAAAATTATAGCAAACCAAATCTAACAAATTTAAATTATTATATACTATTATTGTGTGTTTTTTCATGAATGCAAGAGATGGTCAAGTAAGACTGACAATGTAAAATACCAAGCAAATAGAATCAAAGGTAAATGAGGTACATGAGCACCTTGGTGTAGGAAAAGTACTTGTCAAAATACATTCATTATACACAGTACATTATACACAAAATACATTCATTATAAACAGTACCATATGGCTTGCTCAGCAATAACAGAGATTTCCTCAACCTGATAAGTAGTATTTATAAAAGCTCCTAATTCAGTGTATATTCAATGATGGATGACTAAAAGCTTCATTCACGTGATCCATTTTCATTATGGTTATTCATAAGAATAATTAGGGAGCATTCAGTTAAAAGTACTCAAATTGCACGGGAAGACATCAAGTTATCTGTATTTGTAGATGCTGTGATCACATTGTGAGAAAACTCAAAGGATTCCTCTTTTCTACAAAGCTACTAGAGTTAGTAAATTCAACAAAATTAGCATGACACATTATTGGAGCATAAAGCAGTATGTTGCTGTACAGTACCAAGGAACAAGATATAAAGTGCCTTAATAAATGATGTATAATATCATCAAATAAAATATGAAAGAATAAATGTTCAAAAATGATTTTACTGGTGAATTACATAAGAATTTTTTAAATTTGTACATTAGATGATACTTTAAAAAAATTAAAAGATATACCTACTAAAATGTGAGAAAATATTTACAAACCATACGTGTTATATGTGTTTAATATGAAACATATATAAAAATCTCAGTAACTTAATAGCAAAATGATAAAATACCCACTTGAAAATAGGCAATGGCCTTGAATATTCTTCCAAGAAGATATATGGAAGCACAAGGAGAGGAAATGCTGGTAAACATATTAATACTTAGCTAAACTAAAGTCAAATGATAAGGAGGACTTAGGAAATAGCTCAGTCAGTAACATGCTTGCTTTGAAAGCACACACACACACACACACACACACACACACACAAATCAGTTCAATCTCCCGAATGCAATTTTTGAGACAGCCAGGCACAGTGCTTGTTGTCTCCTTACAGAGGTAGAGAACAGGTGGATCCCTGGCCCGCCATTCTATCCTACTTAGAGAGTTCCAGGTCAATGAGACCCTGTCTAGAAGAAGAAGTGTGTAATGGTTCCCAAGGCATGTCACTTAAGCTTTTCTTCTAGGGCACACACACACACACACACACACACACACACACACACATACACAGATTGGAAGACACATGCATACACACAAGTGTAATGAAGTTTGGCAACACAAAGATGAATCATGTGGAATAAAAGTATGGAGGGGCTAAAGGACACTGGTGACCTGTGACATTGCTGATGAGAACATAAAACAGTTTAGTCATTTTAGAAAAGACTCTGGCCATTCCTCAAATTATTAAGAAAAGAATGTTAAGACAGTGAAGGAAGGAAATGAAGTCCAGAGAGGATGAATAGCACCAGGACTTGAGGACTAAGTACCTTCCCCGAGACCACACTGTTACAAGAAGAGGTAAGAGTATAGCCAAGAAAGGGGCCAGAGAGATGGATCAGTTATTAAAAGCACACTGCTCTTCAATAGGATCTGAAATTGATTCCCACTAGAGAATTACCTGGTCATGCAGTCATTCTACTTGTTAGACTTTATCTCTGGAAACTCATAAGATATATCTGCATAAAAAAGAAATCAGTGCTTATAGTAACATTATACACAATAGCCAGAACATAGAAAGAATCCAAATGTCCATTAAGGGATGGATGGGTCAACATGATATAGTATGTTCCTAGACCAATATGGTATTCAGCCGTAAAAGTGAATAAAATACTGATATTTGCTGCAACATAGTCTAAGCTTAAAAACTCTATGTAAGTAAAAGGAACCAGGCACAAAATGTCAAATGGTATATGAGTCTATTTATATTAAATATACAAAAGTAAACTTTTTAATGCTGAGGAAAGATTGGTGGTTGCCAAAAGATTAATTGCTCAGTGGATATGGTGGTCAATTTAGATTAATAAAAAGATTCAGGAATTAGATAGTTGTCAGTGAACACCATTGTGAATGTACTAAGTGTAACTAAATTATTCATTTCAAAAGGGTAATTTTACTTCAATAAAAACTAATTTAAAAATGTTCTAGAAATGGCTCATTACTTAAGAGCCATCTCTAGACACATGTTGGATTCTCATATTGTGTGTACAACCATTTGTTACTCCAGTCTCTGGAGATCAGTGACATTGCTCTAGCTGCTACATGCACCAGATACGCATGTCATGCACTTCAGACATGCCAGGAAATTACCCACACATAAAAGTAGTGAATAAACCTAATTCTAAAAGGAATATCAACAGCTGAGTGTTGGGGGCACATGCCTTTATGGCCAGCACTCAGGAGGCAGACGCAGGCAGATCTTTGAGTTAAATCGCCAGCCTGGTCTACAAAGCAAGATCAGGGACAGGCAGGGCTACACAGAGAAACTCTGTCTTGAAAAGCAAGCAAGCAAGCAAGCAAGCAAGCAAGCAAGCAACTAACCAACCAACCAACCAACCAACCAGTTCAAATACTTATATGCAGGCAAAACACATAAAAAGATTCAAATGTGTTCTACAAATAATTTTTCAATTATTTTCAAATGAACAAAGAATGAATAATGCATTGTCCATGTGACCGTAAAAAATATGTAGCAGTAGAAATTGTCAAAGTCAGTGAAGAATGATCCAAAAAGTTTTCTGGGGTTAAAATTTGTGAGCTATAAACTATTTATAGCACAGATTTAGAAATAATACCTTTGCCATATTTAAATAAGTAAGAAATAATGGTAAAATATCCATAAGGGCCAGGAAATTATAAAGGATTTGAAATCTAGTTAAATACAATCCCTAGAAATAAAAATACTATGTACAAAATATTCAACAGATTAAAACAGACTACAGGAGAAATAGGGAATAAAATATTTGAAACTGGCTAAAGGAATTGAATTTATACTTAAAACACCTTTGCACAAAAAAAAGATAGAAGTCCTAATTGGTTTCATTGCCAAATCCTACAAAAATTTTGAGAAAAAACCTAGTCTTTAAAAAGATCACCTATAGGCATAAATATTTTGCAGCCTACTTTTAATAAGGGTTCAACCTCTCCTCTAGCCTATCACTCAACAGAGATAATGGAAGAGAAAAGTTATTAGGATATGGGGGAAGTGGACCTGTTCAGCAATAGTTCTTTGGGGGTGAGCTCAATCTTCTTGGGTAGCAGTACAGTCCTCTACCAAATATGACCTAGCAGCTGCAGACCAATTCTCTAGGCAGGCAGACATCCGGCAGTTGTAGTTCAATCCTGGAGAAAGAGCCAGGCTCGCCAACCAGCCTGAGGCAAGGCCATGAAAGAAGCAACTGCCATAGGAACCTCACCAGCAGTACTCTCAATGTTCGAGTTGAGCTCAATAATGCTATGTAAGGTGAACTAATACATGCATGTCTTTAGTGAAGAGTAGTGAGGTGGAGCAAACCAAACCAAAGCTCAGTGCGCATTTCCCACTATCTGTAGGGTCATATTTATACTCCTAAATCCTGGGTTCTTTCATGTGTTTGCTATATCAAAACATCCTTTCACCTGTGTCTGCTTCAGGAAAACATGTGTTTGCTTTAACAAGACATCCTTTCACCTGTGTGCCCCAGCAAACTATCATTTGACATAGCTAAACAGAAAACCACATGTAAAGCAAGGGGCCCAATATTATAATGAACACAAACACAGGAATCTATATAAAAATATTAATATATAGAATCCAGTAATATATTAAAATTCTCTAACATAGTTCAATGTTAATACTGTAATGCATAGTTGATTTCTTATAAGAGGAAAAAATCAATATAATTCATATTACAAATTTTAAGGGGGGAAGCATAGATTTATCTGAACAGATACTAAAGGCACTTGACAAAATTCCACATGTCTAATTGTGATACAGATAAAATAATTATATTTACTGTTCTTCCCAAAATAACAATACGAAAAAATCTTGGACAAAATGTTAAAGTTTTTTTTTTTTTTGTCAATTAAGAAACATGGGTGACACCTAGGAAATGAAAAACATGAATACTAGAATACTAGGTTCTAGATTTTCAACCCATGTTGTTTTCAAAGAGGGGAAGTCTGGAGAAACCCTGTAAAGTTAGTAAATTGATGGAATTGAACTGAGAATGTCTGAGGAATCAGGGTGTCTGGGTTGCAGAAGAGCAGAGAAAACTGCATAGAAATGAATTCTAGGTATTTGCAGACCTTCTCCCACTGCTTAGGGAATACTGATTATACATACTCTTCAAGATAAGGGAAAGAATATTCTTTGAAGGCATAAAAAAAGAAGAATAAGAAAAGAAAAAGCAATTAAACAAATCCTCCTAGGAAAAAAAATTATAAAGTCAACAGATTTCCTTGATCACTTCAGCCAATAATCTGACAGGATTGGTTAGAATCATACCTAAAATTTACCCAGGAGCAGGGATGTTCTTATCCACCGGGGAGCAAAACCTAATTGTTAATGGCTCTTTGAACAAAGTTCTAGGAAGGTTTTGCTTTGATAGTGAGACAAAATTAGCTCAAAAAGAAAAACAAAAAAGCCAAATACTCTACACATCTGGTCTTCCCTAGCAACACATAAATTCCAGATCCAACACAAATATGTCCTAACTGGTGCACTCAAGAATGTACAAGTCACCATATCTGGTATGACAACAAAATTATCTATTACAACTTCAAAGGCAACAAGACATTCAGACCCCCCCAAAAAGTAGTGTAAGAACCATAAGTGACACAGGTAAAAAGGATCTAATAAAAAAAACTATATTAAAATACTGTAACATTTTCTATTTTTGGAAGCCAAAGGAAAGATGAAGGTCTATGAGTCTCCCTTCCCTTTCTACACACAAAATCACAAATAGGAATTTAGAATAATAGCAAAATGTCTAACTTGATTTCTCAAAATAGAGGAGGAAAGGATATAAAACTATATGCATAGTAGCTGAATATTTTTCAATTTCAAAGAAAATAACACTGGAAAGTAAACTGAAACACAATATAAGAAACATTAAACTTCTATCTGCACCCTTAAAAAAGGCACAAGTTACCTAAGGCCATTTCAGAAGAAATAAATAAAATACAAATTAAACATTTTAATTAGTCACACATGGTGGTTCATGCCTGCAATACCAGCCTTCAAGAGGTTGAAGCAGAAGGTTCATGAATGTGAGGCTGGGCTCAGGATGTATAGAAAGACATTCTTTGAAGACATAAAAAAATAAGAAAAGAAGAAGAAGAAGAAGAAAAGGAAAAGAAATTAAACAAATCCTCCTAGAAAAAATTGTAAGGTCAACTGATTTTCTTGATCACTTCTGCCAATAATTTAAAGAAGAAATCAATCCTAAATGAACTTTTCACAACATAGTAAGAGGAAGGAATACTTCTTAGTTCATTATGTTTATCAGCAGTACTACAATATCCAAAATACACAAAAGTACTGCATTGCAAGAAAATTACAAATAAATATATTTCAAGAAGCCAAGTGTAGAAATTCTGAACAAAATATTGGTGATTTGTTTCCAACAATATATAAGATAAGACACGGTGATAGAACAAATGCAAGATTTGTTCACCAATATGTCTATCAATATAAGTCACCATGCTGGCACATGAAAGAAAAAGAATGTCGTCATAGTAGATCCAGAAAGCATTTAAAAAAGTCTAATATCTAGTGTGTCTTCCTATTAGCAAATCAAGAATAGAAGGAAATTTTCTTTACCTGATAAATTGCATTAACCAGAAAACTACAGTTAACATAGAAGTTCAAAGATTAAGATTATCTTTCCCCACTAATATTAAACAGGATAAGCAAAGTAATATTATTAACAATAGCATCAAAATATTAATTCCTTAGTTATTGTTTAATATGATCTGTGTAAGATCTAATTAATAAGAAAATTTATATTGTTGCTGGAAAAAATTAAAGAAGTAGAGATATATTGTTTCTATTAGTCAGAAGGTAGGCTTAGCATTACTAGGGTATCAATTACCCCAAGTTTGTCTATACTCCTAATGAAAATGCCAGTATATTTCTTTGCTTTTATGGGGAGAACAACTTATTTTTATATCTACACAGAAGTATAAGGAACTTATATTAGTTGAAATAATCTAAAACAAAACAAAACAAATACCCAACAACCACCAGAAAACCCAAGTTGGAGCATTTGGACCAGTTACTTTTTTCTTGTTTCATTATGTTCTACCAGGAAAGTGTGCTACTGGCATAAAGAGAAACATCCATGCAACTGTGACAAGGCAAAGGTGCCAGCTTTCAATGAATGTCCCCTCTCACATGCTTCACAGTTCCTGACACAAGAACTTTCCAAGTTATTTGTGTGTTATTTGAGGTGCGAGTACATGGATGTTCATTTAATACTTATGCTATATATTTCCTATCTACATTTCATCTTTTGTATGATTTGCTTATAAAAAACTGGCAAATTTTCACCACTAACAATACTACTCTTAAATGGAAGTCTAACAAATAGGAATTGAGAACAAAATCATAAAACTTAGGGCTTTTCATTGAATATGCTTTACAGATATTTATAGATTATTTTTTACTCTGTCATTAAAAGAAATAAAATGAATTGAAATTGATGATATTTATGGGGGCATTTTACCCAGAAAAATGATTGTGTAGATTCTGCATCAGAATACTGCAAAGTGAATACATAGTCACATCTTAAATTAGAAACATATATGCATATCTTAAGCATATATGTAACCTCTTACTGTTTACTGCTTTAACGAGGACTTAAATCATCTGGACATCTATCTGTCTCGATTCCATTGGCAAGAAGACTTATGCTGTATTTCAATTAAGACAGCAAGCAAATCCCTGAGTAAATATTGCTTGAATGTTTGGATTTCATTTAAGTAAAAGCTCAGAAGCTCTTGGGAGAACTTCAAGTCTCCATGACACCCAGGGATTCATTTTCAGCTCTGAGTACAACAGGAAACCTGTCACGGGTTTTGGCTGAGGTAGGGCCATTCAGAGGACAGGGTAAATTTAGAGGTAATTGCATATTTTTATATATGATTTCATGCGAAGATGTTGCATTCCAATAACGAGATCTGGTATTCCTTAAGTTTTACTTAGCAAGTGCCTTTTCTTTTTCCTTGACTATTCTTGCCTTAGAATCATTCACATTGCTTCTTATTTTCTCTTTCCTGATAGGGGACTAGCAGGAGAGTGGGTGAAGGAAAGATGGAGAGAGAAAGAGAGAGAGAGAAAAGAGAGAGAGAAAGAGAGAGAGAGAGAGGGAAGGACAGAGGGAGAGGGAGGAGGGAGAGGGAGGAAGGAGAGGGAGAGGGAGAGGGAGAGGAGAGGGAGAGGGAGAGGGAGAGGGAGAGGGAGGAGGGAGAGGGAGAGGGAGAGGGAGAGGGAGAGGGAGAGGGAGAGGGAGAGGGAGAGGGAGAGGGAGAGGGAGAGGGAGAGGGAGAGGGAGAGGGAGAGGGAAACAGAGAAAGGAGAGGGCAAGCAGTCTAATAGATAAAAAGGTAGCAAAAAAAAAAAAAAGGGAACAAAAGCCAGAACAATAGTTTCATGGTAGGAAAAGAGGATTCTAGTAATTTTTCCCAGTCAGCACAAGCCTTGCATTACCAGAAACTTTGGCTTTTAATATTTTATCTTTACACCCCCATGAACAGGCACTATCATATCACTTTAGAAACAAAGGAAAAGTGCCTGCCCCCAAAAGGAAATTTGACACTTTGGTTTGAAACCACATTTGTTTATCTTGCCCACTGTATTGGGCTAGCAGTACACAACGGAAACAATGCATCAGAAGACAACACGTTTAGTTAAATGAGCTACTCAGTGTCACAAAAGAAGAACACACAACACAAAATAAGCCATCATTACCCATAGCTTTTGTTTCCCTTCATTACCTCTCCTCATGTGCCCCACCACTTTGATAGATTCAATTTGGTTAATGTGCTTTGCAAGGCAGATAATCAGGCAGGCAGAAAAATAAAGCCCCAGGTTTACTTTTCACTTCTAGAGTTTTCAGGCCATGCAGGTGGGTTACCTCTGATCTCTCAATGGCTCAATGCCAAGCTTATTCACAGAAGCTAGGTCCAAATCAGCATTTTCTAATCTTTTGGAGGTAAGGACTTCTTTGAGATTCTAGACAGTATTAAAGGTTCTCTTTCCAGAATTATGCATATGTGCTCAAATATTGCGTAGCAAGTGGAGATTGTCAGAGACTTCTTTGAATCCCAAGGCTTGAATCTGAGATGGAAATCTTAAAATCTAGACTTGGAACTGAAGAGAGGGAGAACGAAATCTCAGACAGAGGCTTTTCACAGAGCAAAGCATTCCGGCTCTGCTAGGACTTCAAATCCTGAGTCTTTTTTTTTTTTCAATACAAAGTTAGACATGATTATCTTCTCTTCCATCTTAAGATGTATTCCTAGGGGAAAAATGCCCAAATGTTCTACTTAAATCCCTTCCTAGACTCACATGTGCTAATTGATTCCTAGTAAAAACCATGGTAAACCCATCTCAGTATCAAAGTCTTTGTACGCATCAGCACCTACTCGCTGGTGTTTGAGAGGAAATACATTATGCATATGTGGATGATGAAGCTTACTGAGTTTCAAAAAATAGGGCTTACTAGCTAGTCACTGATTACATTCAATCTTTATTTCAAAAAAGGACTGGTATGCCATTTTAGAAAACAAGTTAGCAAACAGGGAAACAAACAAACAAACAAAACACCAAACAAACCAGACTTAAAAAAATAAAATTGATATACTTCAGTCCAAGTGTAGAGAGGCCTAACTCTGGTTCATGGTTCATAGTGCATGCCTTCAGGACTTTCGTCTGCATCATGAAGGGCTTCTTCTACTATCAGTGCTTTTCAGATCTCTTTGAACATAGTTTTAGTAGCTAAAACATGTGTCTAAATAGAAATCTCATCCAGAAGGTCCATATGTAGAGACAGAAGTAGGGATGCTATGATCCAAAGTGGAGAAATGATTGCAAAAGTCCTTGAGCAATATTGCACTAAATGGATAGACATAATTTTTTTGAAAATTTATTTGCATGCAGATGGATAGTTGAATTGTTTCTAGTGTTCGCGAATATTCATATTTAAGTCTTTGAAAGAAAACATGTTTCTTATTCTCTTGCATAAATACTTAGAATAACCAAGTCATGTTTCATTTGTGTTTAAGTTTTAACATTTTAAGAAACTGTGAAATTATTTTCTAAAGTGAAAGAAATGTTTTACATTTATAAGAGAACTGTATAAGAGCTCCGGTTGCTTTACATCTTTGCCAAAAGTTAGGGCTTCAATTCATACTTAACCAAGGACCAATGATGTTGAATAATCTTTTTGTATGTTTATTGGTGATCTGTATATTTTCTTTGTTGTAATGATTATCCAATTTCAATTCCTTTTTAAAGTTTATTTACTATTTATTTATTTAGTGTGTGAATGTGTGTGTGTAGGTTAGAGGATAACTTGTGCAAATCAATTCCTTCCTTCCACTACGTGGGTACTAGGGATTGAATCTAGGTCATCAGGCTTGGCAGTACTCCCAGCCACCAAGAACCATCCTCTTATTGTGTATTCTTGATTGGGGAGCATATGTCGTAATGCTTGAATGTGGAGGTGAGAAAAGGCCTCTCATCTTTAACTGTGGATCCTAGGGACTGAATTCAAGCTTGTGCTACAAGTGTAGTTACCTGCTCTCTTGCCCAGGCTTGGGTTTTGACAGTCTTCAGGAGTTTGGACTGGAGATAGGTGTCCTGACATAGCCAGAAATGGATCTAAGTTGCTATTTGTTCCCACCCAAGGCCTATGACAGCCTTTCCCTATGTATTCCAGGTCTGACCTGTGGTGGATGCACAATCAGGAAGATGATGGACCCTGAGCCAGCTCTGTCAGTTGGTATAGCACCCACTTCATGGTGTTCCATGAAAAGTTAGAGGGAAGGTGTACTAGTTCTGTTCTGAGATAGCTCTCCCGTTCTGCCCTCCTCCTCCTATCAGTGACTGCAGTAGGCTTAAGGCCTTACCCCTGAGCCAAAGAGTTCGCTGAAGAAGCCAGGGTATAAAGTAAGACTACCAAAGGCCATGGCAGTAAGAACCAGTCAGGGGAAGCCTGCTCTGGTTTCCATGGGAACAAAGTTCCACCCATCCCCTAAAAATGGTGAAGATAATAATACATCTCTGATCGGATGCAGGAGAGAGTGCCCCTGGTGGAAGGAGCTGAAAGAGCAACAGGTAGAGATAGAAAAGTGTGTGTGTATGTGTGTGTGTGTGTGTGTGTGTGTGTGTGTGTGTGTGTGCCAGTACTCAGAGAGCAGAGCAGGTGAGGCTATGGAGATGAGTTTAGGTGGATACCTGAAGGAGTGTCTGAGCAGTGGTACAGCCATAAAGTGAATGTCAATAGGTTTGAGTTACGAAGAAGTTAGGAGCAACATTTTTTTTTTTTTTTTTTAAATCAAGAGCAATATGTGACAGAGTCTTATTTAGCCTGGATGGCCTTGAACTTGCTATGTGGCTGAGGTTGGCTATGAACTAACTATGCTGTTGCTTGCACCTTGAGTGCTGAGATTACAGGCATGTGCCACCATGCCTGGTTTTACATGGTACTGGAGATCAAACCCAGACCTTCATGCATGCTGGGTAAGCATTTTACACACTGAACTAATTTCTAGCCTTTTAAATTTTATCTCTGACCTGAATCTTGGGTTGGTGTGTGTAGGTAAGTCAGAAGACAAGTTATAGGAGTTGCTTCACTCCTTCCAACCATATAGAGCCTAGGGATCGAACTCTAGTCTTCAGTTTCTGTACCAAGAATCTTTACCAGCATGATGGCTTACATCATGCTGGTACCCCTAAACCCTAGCTCCCACTATGTAACACTGGCAGGTCACAACTTGTTATGCAGACCAGGCTGGTTGCATAGTCATAAAGACCCACCTGCTTCTGCCTTCCACTAGAGTGCTGGAATTAAAGGCATGAGCCACCAATCCTGAGTGTGAAGAGTTTTTTTTAATTGTTAGACCAGTCTCTTGGCCATCTATGCTGTTTCGGGCCATGCTAGGAGCTTACTTCCCCACCCGTTGCTCCCTAGATATAAGGGCCTGTTTCCTAGCCCTTTAAACCTGCAAGGGACAAGGAAGACAAGGAAGTGACCTCTGATTTTGTCCAAGTGGCAACAATGGCATCCTGGGAGATCTGGGCCAGAAGCCTAGGAAAGAAAGTCTAGAAACCCCTGTGCACAGGTTTGAGACCCTCAGCAGGAGCCAGAATGGGCAAAGCCGAAGGCACCTGCCCATTCAGTTCTTATCCCCGCCAAGATCGAGTCAGAGCAAAGATTAAAAGCGTGCGCCACCAAAACAAATAAAAACCAAACCAAACACACTATAAATAAAATAGTAAACAAAAGGAGTCAGTAAGATTGAGGGATATCCATATCATAAACGTGGCAATGATTTTCTCACAGTATTTTGTCATTTTGAGACAGGATGTCACAAAGTACAAGCTAGCTTCAAACTTACTCTGTAGCCCAGGGAGGCATTGATCTATTTTGTATATTTCCTTTTTCCTCACATCTATTTATTTATTGAGTGCACGTGAGTATGCACACGCACACAGGCCATGTCATATCTGTGGAGGACAGAGGATACCATTCAGGGGTCAGTATTCTCCTTTCAGTATAATTCTCTCCATCCTCCATGTGCATCCTAGGGGTGAAGTAACGTCATTCGTGGGGCAAGCCCGTTTACCCGTGAGCCATCCCATTGCGCCAGCACTGAGCTCTTGATCCTTATGTTTCCACCTCCCAAGAGCTGGAATTTCAAGTTTATGCCATCATGCCAGTGTTCAGTCTTTAGACTGTCTTTTCCTTCTCCTGCTTGTGGCTTTCTTTCAAAGAAAGTAATTCAAATTTTGCTGAAGCATTGTTTGTTAATTACTTTACATTGCTCTTCATGTCTGCATCCAAGGAATCTTTTACCTAAAATTATTCGGTTTTCTTCTAGAAGGTTCTAAAATTTGGGGTTTTACTTCTAAGTGTTTGAACAACATTGAGTTCACTCTTTTCTATGTTGTGAAATGAATTTCAGTTTTTATATGACTAGTTTTAAGAACACTGTCTGTTGATAATCCTATAATTTTTCCCAATGAATTTTCTGTTGAATCACCACTAAGAAGTCAATTGATCATGTATGTGTAGGTGTGTATTTCTTGGGTCTATATTATGTACCATTGTCCCATTGATCAATTCTTAAATGAATGGCATATACTGTTTTAATTATTTAGCCTTGCAAACTATCCTGAGTATCTTATAATTATCACTGTCCATATCGGCAGCCTCCTACACTAAGAAGTTTGTTCTTTTTAATGGGGTTGTTTTTCTTATTTCCTTTGTGGATAGTTTGTTAGTGTGTAGAAGCACAACTGATTTTGAATGTTGGTGATTTTGTTTTCTATAGCTTTGCTGAATTTATTAGACATAATTATTTTGTAACACATTTAGGTCTGTGTTGCATAAAATCATGTTACCTGCATACAGAGATAATTGGTTTTTCTTTCTAATTTTTGCACCTTTTCTCACATATACAGATCATTAATGTTTAACAACAGTGATGAGAATATAAAGGGAGAAAAGTTCTTAATTTCAACAAATGGTGTTTAGAAAACTGTATATTCACACTCAGAGAAATGAACTAGACTCAATCTAAAAAGGTCAACTAAAGTGAATTAAAGACTTAAAATTAGATCCGAGGCTCTTCAATTCCTAGAAGAATATATAGGAAATAGTTTGTTATTGACCTTGTGGGTAATTTGTTGGCCATGATACTAAAAGCACAGCCACAAAAGAAAAAATAGAAAAATGGAATTCCATCGGGACAAAAAGCAGCCCAGAATAAAACAACAAACAATAAAGATGTAACCTAGAAAATGGTGGAAATTGTTTGCAAAGTGGAAAGCTAATAGAAATGAAAGGAATTCATAAAAAATCAGTATCAAGAAGAAGCACAAATGGGTAGAACATCTAGAGCCATAGTACGTCAGTGTCAGAGTGCTTGCATAGAATTCACAAGGCCCTAGCTTGAATTCCTAGCACTACCAAAAAATATTCAAAAGTATCAAGGAGACATGCCTCTAAAAATTACTTGCAGATGACCAGCATGGGATGAATGCCATTAATCATTCAGTAAGAACAAATCAAAACTACAATGAAACAGTTTCCTCATGCCTGTTGTCTTAGTTAAGATTTGTATTGCTGTGATAAAACACCATGACCAAAGCAACTGAGGAGAAAAAGGTTTATTTGGCTTACACTTCCACTGTACTGTTCATCATCAAAGGAATTCAGGACAGGAACTCAAGCAGGGCAGGATTCCAGAGGCAGGAACTGACGCAGAGGCCATGGAGAAGTGCTGCTTACCTGCTTTGATGACTTCCCATGACTTGCTCAGTCTGCCTTCTTATAGAACCAGAACCACCAGTCCAGGGATGGCTCCACCCACGATGGGCTGGGTACTCATACAATAGTCACTAAGAAAATGCCTTATAGGCCAGCCTATAGCCCAAACTTGTTGAGGCCTTTTCTCAATTGAGGCCCCTTCTTTTCCAGTGACTGTAGCTTGTGTCCAGTTTACACAAAACTACCCAGCACGCTTGCTAAAATGGCTAGTATGAAAAAAAAGATATCAAGCATTATCAAGGATGTGGCTATAGGCAACCCTTGTACGCTGTTGCTGGGAATGTGAATTGATAAGGCACTATGGACAACAGCATGAAGATTCTTAAAAGCAAAACAAAACAAAAACAAAAGCAAAACCTGGCTATTGGGAGGGCTTATTGAGTAAAGGCACTTACTTTCAATCCTGAATAGCTTAATTTGATTTCTGGAAGCCATATGGTGGATGGGGAGATCCATGCACATGCACCCTCCTCCCCAGATATACAAATGAATATAGGAAAACATAAAATAAATAAAAATAGAGTGATCATGTGATACAGAGATATGCTCTGGAAAGTGCATTTAGACTATTTGGCTGCTATGTACACAACTAAATATGATTCTATAAACCCATGTGCATACATCTAGTTTTTATGACAAAATATGCTCTTTAGTATAGTTGATTGCTCCTGGAGTTGTGATAAACAAAGCAATACAAGATCCGATCATGCACAAGAGAAAAGGATGCAATTAAGAGATGTGGTAAATGTGACTTTTGTGGCCTAATGTGATGCACTGTTTTATACTAGAGTGTTTTCAATAAGTGGGAACAGAGTCAAAACAATGATAAAGATATAGCTCAATAAACATGGAAAAATAAATGTTATTTTTTTATTATTCACCAGTGTTATGTGTAATAGCAAATTGGATAATGCTATACTTTTATATGAGTGGTAACTTAACAGGTTTGTTTATAGTAGTGCCACTATAAACATGTGAGTAATGCATCATGCTGCAACATAAAGATAGCTAAGATATTATTAGGCACTAGGAATATTTTATATCCATTACTGTCTTACAGCTCCACCTTTATACTTTATACATCATTGGCAAGGCCATCAATGTGTGACATGTAACTATAACCCAGGGAAGTGAAACCAGGCCTTTGATGTGATTCACTCATGGAAATATTTTTCATATTATCTCAAATATGACAGCAATCTAAACATCTACTGATGGATGGAAAATAAAAACAGGACATATATATGTGTATATGTGTGTGTGTGTGTGTGTGTGTGTGTGTGTGTGTGTGTGTGTATACAGTGGAATATTAGTTTTTAAAATAGGAAAACACCCTGCCATGTGTGATAACATGGATGAACCTGGAAGCAATGAAGACATGAGAGACATCCTATATCATGCTACCTATTAGAGTAGCTAACTTCATAAAAGCAGAGATTAAAATGCTGTGTACTGGGAACTGGATGAGGAAAAAGTGGGGATTTATTAGTATGAAGTTTCAATTATGCAAACTGAGCCGTATGGTGTAGTGCCTATAGCTAACAATGCTGTGTTATATATTTCAATATTTTCTAATATAGGAGCTCTTACGTTAAATGTACTTATGACAAGATATTAATAATACTATAGAGGGCAGGGAGAAACTTTTAGTGGTGAACGTTTTTATGGAATTAGTTTTTATTATGGTTTTTTGAGTATATACTCATCTTCAAACTCAAAAAATTTATCTACATCACCTAGATGCAGCATTTCATATGCAATATTACCGCCACAAAGAGCTTTTTAAAATCTTGAAATTTTGAAACTTGTCTCCGGGTTTTATTATTCTTTCCAAAGTGTTTTTGGCTGTTCTAGATCATTTGCATTTGCAACTGAATTTTAGAATCACTTTGCCAAATTTTAGAATTGGCATTGGCTACAACGAATCTTGCATGGGGGTTTTAAGCATTTAAAAAAAATCGTTTTAGAGCTACAGATGAGTTGAAAAATAGTATATAATTTCCTCATCTACACTATTTTAGGTTCTTCTAATTCTCATAGCTCGCACCCCTCTCATATAATACATGATAGACAAGTGACTTATCATGAGTGGTGTTGAACTTCATCACTTGATTCAAGTATTATTAACAGGATTTCTTCCCAGGAAACTTAGTATTTTTCTGTGCTCATGGTTTATTCTTTAAGATAAAAGCAACCAAGTTCAGTTTAAGGGGAGATGATATAATTTATCTCAGCATCAAGGAAGGAGGATTGTTAAAAACGACATGTGGGTATATATTAAAGCCGGCAGAGTAATTAATAAAATTTTGGAGGTTATGTAACTATCCTATTTCTTCTTAAGGTTGTATGCACTAGCATTAGCATCTATCAGTGTATTGTGCTGGTAGCAGCTGTTACTATGGTGCTCTAATAGCTATTTTATCTTTACTTATTTAGTTTGCATTTATTAATTAGAATTACTGAGTAAGGAGGAGTTGTTTATTGAGGCATTTAAGTATGCATATTCTCATATATTTATTTTGTTCGCTGGTTTATAATTCCACAATATTGATATTTTAGAAAATACTTTTATTATCTAAAACAATTTTTGAATTTAATTATATTTTGATTATATTCTTCTCCTCCCTCAAGTCCTTCTAGATCCTCTCCTTCTCCCTATTCTCCAACATAAAGATCTTTCTTCAGAAAAAACAAAACCACAATGCACTCCCACACACAAACCAGGAAAACAAAATAAAATCACACTCCAAAAGAAGACAAACAAACTGTAAACAAATAAAACACACAAAATCTTTCCTGAAAATGAAGCCTGTCTAGGAAGTGGTTGACATACCCAGTGTCACTCTATTGGAGAAAACTGATTTTCCCTCTTTCAGAAGGTATAAGTGATAGTTCAGTTGTTAACCTTTATCCTAGTTGCTAGTTTTTCATTCATTCATTCATTCATTCATTCATTCGTTCATTCATTCTTTCTTTCTTTCATTATAAAATTAACAAAATAAAATATAATAAAATGAAACAAAACTATCACATCGAAGTTAGACAAGACAAGCAGAAGAAAAAGAGTCCAAGGGAAGGCATAACAGAGATTCATTCAACCACACACTCAGAAGTCCCATATAAACACTAAACTGGAAGCCATAATATATACAATAAGGACCTGGTACAGACCCGAGCAAGCCCTGTGCTTGCTGCTTCAGTCTCTGTGAGTTCATATGAGCTTTGCTCATGTTGATTCAGAGAGCCTTGTTTTCTTGGCATTCTCCATTCCCTCTGCTTCTTAAATTCTTTCCACCTCCTCTTCCTAGGAGTTCCCTGAACTGTGAAGGGAGGGATTAGATGGAGACATCCCATTTACAGCTGAGTATTCCAAGGTCTCTCATTCTCTCTCATTCTCTCTCATTCTCTCTCTCTCTCTCTCTCTCTCTCTCTCTCTCTCTCTCTCTCTCTCTCTCTCTCTCTCTCTCTCCATAATGGCTGGCTGTGGGTCTTCATATTTGTCCCCATCTGCTGCAGGAGGAAGCTTCTCTGTAATTGGCTGTGTAAGGCATTGATCTTTCAGTATAGTAGAATATCATTAGGAATTATTTTATCGCTGCATCCCCCCCTTAATTGTGGTATTATTTGGTTTATCCTTAGGTTCCTGGGGTATCTAGTCTCAAGTTCTTGTTCACCCAAGCAGTGTTGAATATGGGCTCCATCTCATGGAGTGGACATTAAGTCAAATCAGTTATTTTAGTTGGCTACTCCCATAATCTTTGTGCCACCACTGCTCTAGCATATTTTACATGCAATGCATCGTTCCATATAAAGGCTTTGTGGCTGTCTTTGTGTTTATGTTTCTCTTGTGGTAGCACGGAGAGTGCCTTCCTGTACCAAAGACCCTGGAACTTAGCAGTGAAGATTCTTTGTAGGCACTGGCTCAATAGCTCCATGTGCAATGAGTTGTGTAGGTGTTGTCTTCAGTAATGGGGTCTTACTGTCAGTTCCACAGTATTATTGTATAGTTCAAGTTGTTCAGGTTTTGGATATGCAATGCTCTTTCAGATTGGCTAGATAACCCTTTGATAAATTCTCTTTTATCTTTAAAAGCATGTTACTTTGGGCTACTACAAGGTACTCCAGGCCTGCACTGTTCTTTCCTTGCCGTATACTCACATCTCCTGCCCGGTGCCCTTCCTGGTCAGCAGGAAATTAGACGCAAGACAACAAGGTTCCTTCTCAAGGCAGTTTACTCAGGATTGTAGCTTTCTGGTGGTGGTGGCCCCACCTACCCCGGGGACCAGGCTTATATCTAAGCAAAGGCCAATGAGCATATGCCACGTATCATCTCTCCATACGTCCATGTATGACCATTCCCTGCCCCTGCACAGCTGCACAGCCAAATGAGGACTTGTTTACCACAAGGAGCACTCTCAGCCAGCACCATCCTCAGGTGCAGCGCATAGCGGCTCTCTACAATCTCCAACTGAATTTAATTCCTTTCCTTGGAGAATGGCATTAAAACTGAATATCTGGACTCTAGATGGATTCTTACTTACTTACTTACTGTGTTGATGTTACCATACCTAGTTCTTATTATCGGATAGAAATAGGAAATTGATGTGCTTTTGAGATGCTATAGTGAAATTCCCAAGACTGAGTAATTTGTAGACGATGGAAATTCATTGCATACAATTCTGGAATTTGAGAAATTCAGAACCCAGTATCTACAGATTCAGTGCCTACTGAGAGTTTAATCAGTGCGTTATAGGCTATGTAACATGGAAATGACCAACGTGTTCCCTTTGGCTGATTTTGTAAAGGTAATGATCTGTTTGTCTCTTAAAGGTTCCACCTTTTAACACTACACTGGAGATTAAGTTCCAACATATGCAAATGGAATGAGCACCAAACTCAGAGGGTAGAAGTGTATTAATATGCCTGCATAGTAATCCATTTAAAACATCCCCTTAGAGATGAGAAGCATGTGGTATATATCAGCTATCCCAGATCTTCGGAGGCAAAGGCAAAAGGATCAAGAGTTTGAGGGCAGCTTGTGTTGAATATTGAAAGCCTGTCTCAAATAATACAATAAAAATTGTTCATACAAAAGAACTCAGTTCAATGTGGTTGGATAGATATATCTGTATAATATACAATAGTTTAGCATAGTCTTTTGTCTTGGTAGCAAATTCCTTCTCTGTAACTGTAATTCATGCCAGAATTTTGAATGTCATTCCATTAAGAGATCAGTTTATAAAGAAATGACAATGATATTGAATCTCCTATCTCATAAACACAGTATAATTTATTTCATTTTTCAATTTCTGTTAGCAATGGTTTGTAGGTTTCAGTACTCAGACCTTGAATGAGTTTTGTCAGCTTTTATTCATAAGTATATCATTTTTGGTGCATTTGTAAGCATTTCTCATTTTATCTATTTATAAAGTGTCATTGCTAATCTGTAGGATTACAATTGGTTTTATATGTTGATATTTATCTTTATTCTTTTCTGAGAGTCTACATGTTAATTTTGATTGCTTAGTTTGTAAATTAGATTGATTTATTTGTACATGTTAGTCATAAAATAGCTTAACAGCTTTCTTTCTGATCTGGATAACTGTATTGCCTTTCCTTTCCTAAACTGTAGCTGCTAAAACCTGTGGATTTGAATGAAAACTTTGAGAATAAATACTCTTTTCTTATTTCTGAGCACAGGGAAAAATAAAGTAATAACTAAGTATTAGTTATATGAGGTTTTATATTGATATTCTTAAAAAAAATCAAAGAGTTCAGGAGTTGCCCCTTCATTCCTAATGTGGCAAGACTATCAGTAACAAATGAATTTTTGCATTTTACATTTATTAATAATTTTCCTTTTTAAAAGTGTTCTCTTAATTGTCACCTTAGAAGAAGAAAGAAAACCTTAGGAATCAGGCTTCTGTGTGTGTGTGTGTGTGTGTGTGTGTGTGTGTGTGTGTGTGAGAGAGAGAGAGAGAGAGAGAGAGAGAGAGAGAGATCTTGATTGCATTGAGATGGGAAGACATGCCCACTGTGGATGCCACCATTGAGTGGATCAGATTCTGAGCAGTGTAAATAGAAAAGGGGCCTGAGCAGCACTGTGTATTCATCATTCTCCATTTCCTAATTGTGGATGTGATATGACTAACTGTTTCAAACTCCTCGTACCTTGACTTCCTCAACACCATGAGCAAGAATAAACACATTCTCTCATAAGTTGTTATTGTCATAATAATTTATCACAGAAACAATATCCCAACTCATTAGGTTCATTAGTGTCTACAAGGTATATAATATTAAAAACTCATTTTCCTTCACCATATTCATGTCTGCTTTGTTTGAAGTGTTTTATTAAGACATTATACAGATGGATATTATTGTATTCAAGTATATGCTGTTTAAACCATAACAGTAATATGTTAGATAATAAGATAGGTTGAATCCTTTTCTCTATTTGTTTTTCATTTGTTATATGTATCATTGTTCTTTTTTGTGTTAGCATTGATTTTAGAGTAATTGAATTTTTATCATTACATTTCATCTCCTTTGTTGGCTTTTAAGCTTTAACTGTTATATATATTTTACTACTTCTATGAGAATGTATAAGATACATCTAGAACGTGTACAAATGTTTGAACAACACACTTCCATTTGTTTCTCCTAAGCCTTTTTTGCTACAGTGGTCATAAAATTTATTTACACATTGTTCTAGTCACTATCTCTGTTTAAATATATCTTAAAGATATGTCCTCACATCTGATGATTTGAATCTAGGAACCTCAGATCAGAGAGACCTTATGCCGTTTGTGGCTTTCTATGTCTGGATTATCTCAATCAACATGATCTTTTCTAGTTAAATCGATCTGGCTGGAAGTTTCATGATTCCATTTTTCTTTACAGCTGAATAGTATTCCAGAGTGTATATGAGCCACTTTAGCTTATGCATGTGTCAGGTGAAATTCATTTAGGTTGTTTCCATTTCCTAGCTACTATAAATAGAGCAGCGAAGAAAATGTCTGAGCAAGCATCTGTGGAGTAGGCTGTTGAGCCCTTTGGGCATAGGTCTAGGAGCTGTATGAGCTTTTTGAGGGTTTTTTCCACACTGATTTGCAGAGTGGGTGGATCAATTTGCAATCTCCCCAACAGTAATGAGGGCGTTCCCAATTCTCTACATCCTCACCAGCCAACAGTCCATTGGTTGTCAGCTTTCGCAGTCACTGTGAATTCATATGTGTACACCCCGCTGTGCTTGAAAGAAGATGTTTCCCTTGAATCATTCAACCATCTCTTGCTCGTACAACATTTCTGCCTCCTCTCTGTATAGATCCATGAGTCTTGAAGGGAAAGAGTTTTGAAGACATCCCATGTAGGATGGAGTGTTCAAAGTCCTCTCACTCTGCGTGCTTTGTGTAGTTTGGTCCTTTGGGTTAATCCTCCATCACTGCAAAATAAGCTACTGTGATGAGGGCTGAGTATGACCTGATCTGTGGATGTAGTATATGTTACAAGGTTCTAGGTCCTTGTCCATATTAGCATTAGTAAGTATGAGTTATTGTGGGTTTCATCTTAAGCAGTGGGACTAAATCCACTGAAAAGTAGTTGGATACTCCAGTATAGTTTATGTACTACTATCGACACGATAGGCATTCTATATCTTGCAGACAGGTCATGATTATAAGTCAGACATTTGTCTAATGCTTCACAGCACTCGCACTTTCACAAAAGACTACTCCGCACCAGCCACCTCCTTTCTTTATCACACTAGCTCAAACTTCGAGCGTCCAAGCCGATACAGACTACCTAACTATTAGAGCCAAGATGCACAGTCTCGTAGGATCACAGATCTAATTCCGTGATGTGGCGCGTTCTGTCTAGCATCTTGCTTTCCACCTTAATCGACTTTACTGACCTCTGCTCCGCGCGATCGCATGATGCCATGTTTCCTCGTGCTCTGGCTACAGCACCGCGATACATTACAGGCCTCACGTCTATGCTCACGCCACTGCGTTCTAACTACCTCTTCAGCAAAGGCACACGATGCATCACTTTCGAAGGAATGAGAGGAGCGATAGTGGCTGACCTCTTGGAGGACTGCTCTGCAGAGTATTTGCAACCATCAGACGTCATGACATCTACACATCTATACCCTAACTAGCCATCATTCGTCGCGCGACGTATGTATCACTGGCGTTCTCACTGATCTGTCCGATCACAGATCAATTAGCGGCGCGATGTTCTTCAACGACCAGTCCAAGCAGCATTATGAGAGACGAACTCTGCTCCAACCCCAGGGTTACTGAGGTTCTGTTAGAAAGCAGCAGTTCACATGCAAGTTCACAGAAATCAAACAGTCCACACGAAACTGAAAGGAGCATCTATTCACTAGGGGGCTCTCACTTCTTAGCTCACTCATCTCAATCTAAACATTACTACATCTCAGTGAGAGAGACAACTCAGTCTGAGACCGAAGACACAGACGCTCGTCTCATACATTCATCACAAAGTACAAAGCGAGTACGCTTAGGAACAAACAAGTTTCGCGTATTGATCGTGCATGACTTCGTCATATGGCTAGAGTCTGACTTGTGCGCATAACAAGAATGATAACAGGTCATGCGTGTTCTATGATATCACCACTACACACAATTGAGAGATGCCTGACATATCATATGTATATTCGCGCGCATATGTAAGGACAATAATGATTAGGAAGGTCTGTTAAAGTAGATAGACAGCTCCTGGATCAATAAACCACTCTTCTCTACAGACATACTGAGTACACTCGTACTAAACAAACCATTCTAACAGTGTACGAGTCCTAGTCACAAGAGGGACTCAATACTGTTACTGAAATAATCTGGATCTTTCGGAATAGAACTCGAAGAGAGATGCGATTTGGGGTAGTGGGAGAGGGGGGTGGGGGTGGGGGGGGGGGGGAAAAGGGGGTGTACGGATCGGATTACTCTCTGTGACACTGACGTATATCAGGTGAACATTGGACACTTCATAGCTACAAACCTTACCATCACAAGTATTAGTGAGTGTATATTAGTAAGATAAAAGCTACGAATATAGGAGCGAGATTACTACTGTTACATACACATTTAGCATGTACTCAGAGTGTCCTAGGTAAGACAATGTTACAGGTGCTTTCATAATAAGATAACAAGAGAGCATGTAAATTATATTGAGAGGGGATACATTGAACAAAATGAGGAGTAGGGATACGAACATTTGATCTATGGCGTGGGGGTAGGTGAACAGCACAATAGGCGATTCTGGAATGAGAGTTGCGTGATAGGTACAAAACTATACTCTTCTTTATATACTAAAAATTATTATAGGTAAGAATCATAGTAGCATATAGATGCGATGGAGCGAGAGCTAGATGAAGCACAAACAACGAGAGCCAATCTATTCATACACACAGCACAAGCAGAGTATGAAGTCAATTAAGTGAGTACTACGGCGTTCAATTCATGGCGGAGTCTGATGACACTCAAGAGATGAGACAGAGGCAATTCTTGATGTTGGAGTAGAACAACTAAACACGTAAGGTCTTGACAGAAAATAGTAAGTTATATCATAGCGTTAATGATTACAAACCAGGTTGGGTTAACAATTATATTAATGAATAATTAGCAACAACTGCTATGATGAGTAAAGAATTATAGAGTTATCTTTAGAGTAAATACAAAGATAAATGGATATGTCAGCGGAGCATAATCAGAGTGTCAAGTGAAGGCTATCTTGCAGTCATATCTGTATTCTACAGACGTCTAGTTCGACGTTGATAATACATAAATTCAACACATTATGCACAAGAAAACTGAGTCTGTATATCATCGATCTGTTCAGTGTTAGAGGAAAAGTGCATCACTATGTCTGAAGTCTGTTCTTCCTCGAATGACGAGCTAGTGGAAACAGCGATGATAAGAGTTTCAAGAAACACTTAGTCGACTTTGTGTGTACTCTATAGGAGGTCACGACGAGTTACCCGACATACTCAATGTCTGTGTAACAACGTAATGGTACTGACGATACGTCACTAGGCACATATCGAAGAAATAGAGGCTGAGCTGCTTATAGCGTAGTCTCTCTCTAGACACGTGAGACGATAGGAGCGTGAGGACAGTATCGAAGAGGTAGGTGCGATAACTGATTGCATCACAACTCGTCTGTCGGCGGAAATTAGAGATACGATGAGCATTGCGAGATATATTGTCTTAGAGTGAGTATTGAACACAGTTTCAGGCGTCTAGGTGAAGGTGGGCTCAGTGTGTGAGATGGTGGATGACGAGAGCTCAGGCTACTCGGACATCGCACAACATAAATACAGGCATTTGCTGTGTATAGAGAGATACGATGGATGGAGGCATCTAGCTCATACAAATCTGCGTGAGGGATATTTCTGGAGTACGATGTTGGGATGTTGAGATATATACATTACATAACTTCACACGTGCAACAGATGTCAAATCGTCAGGCAAATGTCAATAAGTACTGACACACTCGAGGATGTTAAACTGCGGAGTGATCACAGTAAGATCAGGGCAATGTGATGCTTTGTGTTGCGTGTGTGCAGATACTAAGATTACATAGGGACATCGTGACTGAGTTCAGCTCAATGCGTTGTGGAATGTCATATCTGCATAGCATACTCTTGATCTCAGGCGTGTGTACGTTGGGCGAGTATCACGAAGCGTATTGACAGCACACGACTTGCACACGTAGACACTAGATGTTCTGTAACGAGATGTTGGGTAGGTGTTTGATTGGGTTTTGCTAAGCGGAGAAGACTATATGTTTGTTTCTGTCACACATGGCGACAATGTAGTGTGCGAGTGTTGTATTGGGAGTGCATATGTCGGCTGTTTAGGATTTATGAGATGAGATGAAGGATACGAGATACTTGGGGGTGCGTGACGTATTTCTCATAACACTATAGGTATGAGTGGCTGTGACTCATACATGGATATGTGGTGTAGTATAATATTTTAGTCTTGGCATCACATTTGATGCAGTGTGTGTGTGGCACTGTGCACTGGAATAGGTGTCTGCATTAGAGCCAGATATGTGCGACTTATGAATGAATCGTCATATGGAGCCTAGGTGGCTAGATAGTGGGAGCATTGCTATCATTGGAGCGCGAGTTGGAATTGTGACAATATGTGAGAAGGGCATGTATTGCATGGAAGTAGTGATCGATGAGGTGTGCTGGTCAATGAGGATGAGACAATATCCAAGGAAAGAGGTAATGACTTTGTAGATGGGAGTATATATGGTATGTCCTTACATGTTTAACTGTGTGACACTGAGTCGTGTGTGGAAGGCATGTCGGAGAGCGTGTACGATTGTCACCGATAGATGCGAGTACCTTCTGTTTCAGTGTGATCACGTACAGCGAAATTTCATGAGTAATATGTATGACAAATGACTGATTAGGATATTGAGGCGTTGATGTGTTTTTGATCTTCTTCCTGAATGACATTATGCAGACAACTCTGGGGAGATATTAATGTTGTTCTTAGGCACAACTTCTAAGCTTGCTGGTTTAAATTTTTCACATTTATGAGTGAGAAGTACTTGGGATCAATATCACAGAACTAGGGATATGTGTGAGTCAAGTAGGAGAGTATGGTTCAAGATATGAGTAGTTCACTGAGATTGGAGGGTGTCACAGGCAAGATGGAGGTAATATCTTTGCTCGATACACTAACATGAGATACGGCCCGCGCATCAATGTATGTTGATAAATGAATGCGCTTGTGAATTATACATTTCATCATGTATATTAATTTTCATACAATCTTTAGTAGTTTTTGTTGTGTCACAATGATTCAGGTGATGAGGATTTGTAGAGAATATCACAACTTCTGCAAACTCTGCTGTGTTGAACATTTTCTATGATGGGATAGGGACGGGTGTTTGTTATAATAAGCAAGGGATTTCAGACATCTGAGACTGATATCTGGGATTGGGGAGCTGTAGGGGTATATGCGTCTCATCTATATCTATGTATGAAGGAGGAGATAGATATAGGTGTGTATGAGGTGACGAGTTTGGGATGTGGTGATAGTGGTGATAGATATAGTCGGCAGAGTGATGGGGTGAGGGAGGGGGGGGGGGGGATTTGATGGGGGGGGGGGGGGGAGTGGGATGGCGAGAGTGCGTCGTGTAGGTATCTATCGACTATGGTGGAGCAGTGATTGATGTGGTTATCTCTCATACGTAGACTATATCCGTAGGTATGGCAGTATGATGTCATTGAACAAATCACAGAGAGAAGGATTGTGAATGGGTTGGCTTGATTGTCTTTGTAGGATTGCATAGTACACGTGGTCAGAGAGTGTCAATTCTCGGATGCAGATGGACAACAGGGAGACATGCAAGAGCGGTTCACATGTGTGTGCCATCTAGATTGAATGTGAATGTGTTTGGACTATTGCTGACATATTCAGTATGTGGTATCAATGTATAAGAGACTGTGTTACAGTTGATCTGAAGGGAAGGGGACAAGGGGACTAGTTCAAGATGAGTAGTCAACAGATATGATGAAGTTGTGTTTGTAATACCTATCATCACGATTGATAGGAATTACAAGTAGATATAGAAAAAGAGAGCACTGGACATGACGCAGGAAGAGATACAGAATTTGTGTATTGCAATGCTCCGGAGATGTACACACACATGGCTCTGGGACTTGTATATTCAGAGATTGGTATCTAGTGAGCTGGGGTGAGGCTTCGCATTGTGCAGTTACTGCAGAGCATAGAAGTTTCAAGTTCCTGGCTTGTATAGATATCAGTTCACCACGGATGATAACTGCTGGAGTGGATGTGTGTGATGAGGAGATGGGTTTGGATTAGGGGAGGAGCCGATGTTAAGCAGTGAAGATGTATTGTGTTGACAGTACATATGACGTGTGGTCAGAGTAGTGGAAATGGGTTGTGTGTTATGAGAGGATTGTGTTGGATGTTAATACTTACACATTTGGTATTTAGGTAGGTATGCGTGAGAGTACTGATGTGATACTAGGCGTGAATAGGTAGTAGCAGGAGATGTGCATATTGGAGAGGTAGAGTAGTGGGTGGTGGCGACACAAGACATTATGGCTATATGGTTTCTGGGGTGGCATTAGGTTCATGGTGGGGGGGGTGATGGGTGCTCAGTGAGGGAGCTTGGGTATCTCATTGGGGATCATGTTAGGTGTAAACAAGGGTGGTGGTAGAGGGGGTTTTAAAGAGGAAGATTATTTAGGTACATTATAGGGAGGTGGATAGTTAAGGTGTAAGAATCACTATATATGTTGTTGTGGATATTGGCAAAGTAGTGTGTATCGTCTATGAGGACAAAGTACAAACAGTGTTGAGTTGTAAGTATGAGATAATTTAGACAATAATGAGACTTATCATGATCTGGTATGTAAACTGAATGATTTAGATTTGATATATTAGTCTCGACATGTTATGTCAACAGTAGTTTCCGCTCACTATGGATACATGGATAATATGAGGCGTGACTTAGTAGAGAGAGGATGTTACAAAGCGATGATGATCAACAATGATGCAGTGGATAAGACGGATAGTTGAAGAGGATGACAGAGGGGGATTGATTGCACATAGTGAAGGTTAACATGTCTAAGAATGGACATGGGCAGGGAGAGATATAAGTCACGTGTAGAACTAAAGCATGTAGGAGTGTGGTTCTAGAGACATTGGAAGGATCACAGGGGCGAGAGAGTGCTTTACATGGTAAGCAATTGATGTTGTTTTACATGATGGTCATAGAGAGAGTTAGATAGGCGAGGATGGAGTTGAGAGTGCGAGAGAGATACAGCGGAGAGTAGAGGCCAGAGACAGGGAGTATATGGACATTTCACGACATAAATAGTCGTGGAAGACAGTTATATGATACTTAGAAAACAATCTGTGGTGAGGGTGATGATATGATTACATGTACAAGAGTAAAAACATAGATGAGTGTAAGATTGTCTAATGATATATTATCCAAGGGGGGGAGGGATATGATGATTTGCTTAGTCTATTGATATTTGCCACGGGTTAGGTTCGTTTATATAAAGATAGTATGGAGTTATGATTGCATGCTCTATTGCACGGATCGTGACTGGAATGATGTTTATGTGACAATAAGAAGAAGGTAGTGGACGTAACAAGAATTGGGCTAAAGGAGAGTTGATGGGACAAACTTGTGATGTATACATGGAGATTTAGGCGGAGCGAAAGATGTCGTGACACTGTATGACTTGTGATTAGACAATCAGGTAGAACGAAAGTCAAAGTGACTGACATGATGACAGGTATTAAAATTAGAGGTGGATGTGTGGTGTCTGTATATTGGACTCACAGTATCTATTTGATGAACATTGTATGTCAGGTAACAGGTAGAGCTCTAGTTTAGACAGTGGAGGGAGTGGGAACTATATTAGGATTACATAAGCACTTTATATGTCTGTAGTTAGTATGGACATAGATACGAAAGGGCATGCTCAGTATGAGGATTGGGTCGCTGATAATTATTACTTGCATTGTATATTGGGAGGTATATAATTTCACTATAGGAATCACTATACACATAACAGAGATTGCATGTATGGCGATAGTGCGACAAGAACTAGAAGGTTTAGCAGCGGATCCCAACAGATACGATAAAGGCGGCGATTTTCCTGACAGGAAGTCAGGGACATTAAGGTAATATCTTAAGGAGTGTACATTTTATAGCATATGTACAGACAATGAGAGTACACAAAGAGATGTTGAGCGTTCTCTTATGACAACTGATTAGAATATGGATTAAGCTCATGGGAGAGGAGAAAGTGCGAAGAATAATAGGACTCAATGATTTGTATATAGTGAAAGTTAATATACTGGTGACAGGGTTAGATGTCGCATAGGATGTGACAAGAGATCTCACAATATAATCGTGGATGTAGTAGATATTCAGACTCTAAGATAAAGGTCATAGGGCACAATAACTTGGTGTTGGGATATATGGAGTCACTTCATGGACGGATTTACAGTCTGAGGGCTAGAGTAGTCATGAACAACAAGATAACTGGCTGAGTGGCTTGCTGATGACATGATGAGGTGTTATGAGTGTAATAGAGGCAAAGAAGATGCATCAGTTATGAGGATAAGTGTGAGATCGAGCAATTTGAGTTCGATGAGTGGACTTGGTATGTGTGTTATAGTGACGATGACTATGTGTACTATATTAGATGCAATGTAGTCATAGTTAGATGTTAAGCGCGAGTTGTATGTAGCATTATAGAAACTTACTATAGACTAGGGTGCAGGTGCAGACTGATCAACAGTGACAATTGAAAAGATTAGTAAAGAATATTAGATTATATCATAAATTCGTAAATAATGCTCGCACGTATTATTGGTGTAGGGAATAAATAAATGATGTAATGGAAATGTTGAGCATGTCATTTAATTCTTCCCCTTCAATTGTAGATAATAAAACCTCAACTGATTGTTACCGGTTTGATATTTGATCCTATAAGGAATATGTCTCATTATTTAACTCACACACACCACACACAACACACACACACACACATCTATAGCTATACTGGGGTATATATCCTTCACTTAATAGCGACATCTCTCTGTGGGAGAATTTTTTATAGGGGCAGCTAGTGACCCTAATGAAAAACAGCATCCCTTACTTTAGTAAAACATAAAAATCTTTGAGAAAGAAAAGCACTAAAGAGAAAACTAAAGCAATCTCCTTGCGTTGGGATTCTGTTCATAAGTGGCCAAAAGTGCCAGGCAGACACAGGAAGCAACGGAAACGTGATTTGGTTTATAACGAAGAAAGGTCCCTAGTGACAGGTCTATAGCTTTATTGCTAAGGACTAAGGAAAAGAGTGACTGAGCAAGTCACATGTGAAGATAAGGCTGAAGGGACAAGGTCAGAAGATTATTCAAGGCAGAGTTAGTCGAAGTTCAAGTATGAAGGTCTTCATCAGCACATGGCTGGCCCGTTTATATGGTAGAAAAAGGGCACTGAGTGAAAGAAAGTGTCACTCAGGGGAGAGGGTGTGCAGCTCAAAGTGGAAGAGCACATGCCAAGACCTAGTTTCGATCTCAAGTTCCCCAGTCTTAGCAAACAGCAGCGGAAAGAATTGGATGTGTAAATAGGAAACTAAGCCCAGGAGAAGGCAGCTGAGGTACCACAGGGCCAGGTGAAAAGACAAGAGCTTTCTCAGGGTGCATTTGGAGAACTAAGAACATCTCCATAGCTGTCAGATGAAGAGGATCAAAAGTAAGGATGAGATCCCAATTTTGCATTTTACCCTCCATCTTAGCAAAGCAGGTAGTAGGGCGGGGTTTTCTGAGTGAGGCACCTGGCCTATCAGTTTGAGATAATCACTAGTTGAAGATGTAGCAGGGAAGCCTCAAAACCAAAGTAGATATATTCGGTTTGACCGGTGCAGTAAGTTTCACTAATACCAGGTTTTATCTGCCAGTGAATGGGGAGTGGTTTTGCCCACCTTAAAAGTAGTACCTCAGTTCAGCAAACACAGTCACTGTGACAGCAGCCTGTGGGTCTCATTCTGACTCTGGAAAGACATATCAGACTCATAATAAATGGCAAACTACAAGTGCATTTTTTTCATGGTTTTCATCATGTGTTTCTTTTCTCAGATTTAATCTTAGATTTTGCCACCAATGCACCACCAGATTTCTTAGTATAAACAACCGAGCTGTTTCAGAGATGAATTTCTTACATATGTCATTTCCTCTCTGGATAAAGAAACTGGGTTACATGCTTCTCTCCAAGGTTCAAGCCTTTAATATTATTCATTTTCCTAAATTGCATTTGTTTTGAGTACATTATAAACAAGAGCAGGGGCTATTTCTATGTTTCCTGCCTTCTGAGAAGTGCCCGGAGGCAGTAACTAGGATGTCACAGCCTGTTTTTTACTAATCACACCCAGGTAGGCATGGAACATATTCGGCGCATCTCAAAATAATGTAAATAGGATTCAAGAAGGATGGAAGAGTGCTATCCATTTAGCTATCAGTAGCCATCAGAGAACAGCTAAGGCTGTACCGTGCTGGCCAAATGATGTGCCACGACAGAGCTGATCTGTTCATTTCTACAGCTTAAGAATCTATTGCTCTCGATTCTCAGTGGACTGCTGAATACAGAAACAGCTTGTCAAGAACCAGGCCATCCTACCACAAGACACGTAGATGCTAGCCTTGTTAGCAGTTGCACACTTTCCTAATGTTAAACATTGCTAATGTGCCTAGCCATTTAATGTATTTAATTTCATCATTATAGGATGAGCAGAAGGCAAGAATCTTGCCTGAAATCAAAGTGTAGAGAAATGCTTTACTGAGCCTTGAACTAGGCAGTCCTCTAACCTCAATTTCCCTGAAGTTCCCTACTTCGTCCTGCCTCAATAAATCAGCAATTGTCCATTCACAGTAATCGAATCTTAAATAGTCTTGAGTGCTGATTTACATAAAGGTACTATATTGCCACAAACAAAATTATGTGAGATTTTTTTCTCAAATCTTTGTTGCCTGTCATGAAGCAAGTAGTGTAAATTAAATTTATAAACTCAGTGAAATTCGTTTGAGTTGAGACATAGCTACAGTAGAGAAAAATTATAATGAGTGAGAGTATACCTCTGGTTTAGGAAGACATTAGGGTGATCATCCAAGTTTGAGAGAAAGAGAGAGAGAGAGAGAGAGAGAGAGAGAGAGAGAGAGAGAGAGAGAGAGTTTCAGCACTAAAACCAAGAACTATCTATATAAGAAGGACAAAATGATCACCCAACACAGTCAAACTTTTCCTGTGTGCAAATTATGGAGCCTAAAAGGTATTATAGAAAGAGTACTGAACTGGGAGCTAAAAATAGTTTAGAATCCTGACTTTGACATATACCAACTGTGTAACCTAGAGAAGGCCATTTATTTCCCTCTTGAGACCACAGATTTCTTATATGGAAATCTTACATGGAAAATAATGATGTCAATAATACTCATCTCCTAAAATAACATTAAATGAAATCAATCCACATAGGAAAAAATAGAAAACTAAAAATGATACAATGTAAGGTTTTCATTTATTTGATGACGGCTTCAAAGAAGACAGCATGTCAATAATTAATCTTATGGATCTGATCTATTTTGAAAATAATCCAAGTTTCAACAAGCCTTGAATTATTTGAAAAATCAAGTCAATTAACAGAATTGTCAAATCCACAATAACATTTTTGGGGCTGGCCTGCTTGCTTGTTTTTTCTGCCATATATTTGAAGAATAGAATATTGACAATTATGTTATATTACTTATTCTTTTCCTCTCTCACCAAATCACTTATGGGAAAATATTTTTCAGTTCCTTTGGATAATTATTTCTAACTAACTTTACATGAGTAGCAACTACATTCTTTCATCATGTTCCTCACTCAATCAAAACCCTCAGCTGAAGATTTTTGAGGGAATGATCTATTTTGAAATTGTACTCCTTGGGACATTGTTACTAAGAAAAAGGAGAATTTCACTTCTGTAAATACCTGCTCATTTGCTCATTTGTTAATTTAACTCATATTTCTTTAGAGTTTCCATCAATCACCATTAGCATATTTGGCACAGACAATATAAGCAATGAGCAAAGACAGGCCAGGTTCCTAACTTTGTGAGCTTCGTTCTAGTGGAGGAAGTATATATTAAACACAGACAAAACCTTGGCAATTACATCCTTTGAATAATGCTGTGAATGACAGGGGTAGAGAGCTTTGATAAAGAACTGTAGTTATTCTGTATTTGGACTGAAATATTTAGCAATCAAACATGTACTTCAACATCTCATGGTTTTAATCTGGATTTAGAATAGAATCAAATGCATTTTCATGTAGTTTTCTTTTCTTCCTTTCCCCAGAATTACCCGAGAGACACTCAATGTAGGAGCTCCTTGCTCATCATTCTCTGTTCCTTGTTCACTCATCAAAGGTACCAGGCATCATGCTACATGCTAGGATAGAGTGAGGAAAACAAAGCAGATGAAGTGCCTACCTCATGGGGTTTGTATTCACTGGGGCAGGAGAGAAACACGATACATGGTAAACCATGCAAAGTAAAAGTGAAGATGAGAAAGAAGGCTTTTCTGAAAAGATGGGTTTGAATAGAGAACATAGGAAGGCAAAGGAGCTCCTTCCTGTGTGGATTTCTGGTGGTTATTTCATAAATAAAGGGAACATTAAGATGAATACTAATGTGGAGTGTATTTTATTAAGATTTATTTTAAATTATAAATATATAATATATATATATATATATATATATACATATACATCATATACATATATTTGTGATGCAGTAGGTACCTATGAAGGCTAGAGTGGGCATTGGATCCTCTGGAGCTAGAGTTACAGGTTGTTGTGAGTCCCTGCATGGGTGCAGTAAACTGAACCCAGGTTCTCTGGAAAAGCACAAAGTGCTCTTAACCACTAAGCCTTTGTACTTGTAGGTTTGATGAACAATTCAATGGGCCATCATGGATAGAGGAAGGCAGAGGGAGGGTAATAATGCCAAATTATGAGGTCAGATAGCACCGGGGGAACATAGTGACTAAGAAACTTCTTTCAAGTTCTTTTAGTCCTACAGATAAAAATAACTCAATAATAGACCCAAAAGGAAACTTGAAGACAATTTTATACAATTTGGGGAAATCAAGCAACCAGAACACACATACAAACACAGGAAGGCAATCTTGTGATCTGTCTGGAGGGAGGAAGCTAGGAAGAGGAAGAAGGATAGCATGCTTTCTTAGAAGTCAAGAAAACAGGCAGGCTCAGCAATGAAGTTCTCTGAGCAACTGAGTGGAAGAAGAAGATGGTGTGGTATTTGAAGGTTTCCAGAGAGTGGAATATTAGGGCAAGAAGATGTAAGATTTTAGCCAGTGGCCCAAGAAAGGTAAGTAGGAAGAGAAGAAAATGTTAACAGTGAGGACCTGTAACCGAGAATACTGAGTCAGTGGCTTCTGGGCTGTATGAGCATGTGTCTCATTAAGGAGACAGTCATTTCTCACATCTTACCATGTTTGCAGGTGTACTGTCTTTCTTTTTAACCTTCTAACTTTAGGTTGTTCTTTAGAGGTTGCGAAACAGGATTTCCTCATTATCTTAGGAGGTCTTTGGCCTGTGCAAGCAAGGGAAGCTCTTGTTGTCTTTATCAAATGGGATTGTTAGTCTTTGGCAAAACCATTTGTAATGAGTGTTACTGGTGATTAATTGTGGCATTTCAAATTCTAAGGTGAGACTATTGTGATGTATCCTCTTTCCTCAAAATTAGTATATAATGAGAACATAGGAGGTAGGCTGCAAATCTGATGAGGGAGAGAATCTAACCTGAATTTACTTCAAACCTTTGTTGGCTAATTATATATTAACCTGACACATACTAGAGTCATCTAAAAAGAGAGAAGCACACTTGAGAAAATGCCTCCATAAGATCCAGCTATAAGGCATTTTCTTCAACAGTGATTGATGGTGAGGCCCCAGCCTATTGTAGGTGGTGCCATCCCTGGGGGAGTGGTGGTAGATTCTGTAAGAAAAGCAGGCTGAGCAAGCCAATTGTATTGAAATTCAGTAAGCAGCACCTCTGCAGAGCCTCTGCATCAGCTCCCATCTCTAGGTTCCTGCCCTGCTTGAGTTCCTATCCTGACTTCCTCTGGTGACTAACAGTGATATGGAAATGTAAGCCAAATAAAACCCTTTCCTCTCCAACTTGCTTTTGGTCACAGTGCCTCATCATAACAATAGTAACCCTATTTAAGACAAAACCTTAGTATTTCTAAGTTACCTAACACAGGAACAGCAGTAGGAAGAAGCCATGTAAAACCTGGGCTCCATTATAAGGAGTCTAGTTTTGTTCATCTCCTTAAAAGAAAATGATGACAACCCTTTAAGAACGTTGTCTTCTAAAATGTGGTAGGACAGTTCTGGTGTCCCTATGAAGCAAGGATATGTACTCTCTTTGGAACTGTGATAGGGCCAGTCTGGCACCAATGGAGCCATCACATTTTATAACTGGACAGAAGGTAGCTAGATGGCATTTCTTAGATATAGAGAATTTAAGCTGGCATATGGAAAAGAATAATGAAGATCACAAGATGGGAAGATCCCACTTGTGGACAGTAGACTTGGGTTCTTAGAATAGATGTTACTCGGGTAGTATTTTTCAAATTGGAGTTTGAGCTTCCCGGCAGTAGAGTTAATAGAGAAAAAAGAAATCTTAAAAAGAATAAAAGACATAGCAAAGACACGGATAGTGGAGTAGCTCTTAGCTATCCAGACAATTGTTCCTAACTGTGAGGTGTTGTCTCTCCTATGCCTAACTTGCCCGCCATTATGAAGAACTCTCAATTCCTTTCTATTCTTCTACCATTTCCTAAATCAGTGTCAATTCAAGAGGAAGAATGTACAGTGCTGAGTAGTAGCTGATTGTGAATTTAACCTTTGTTGAGTAAGAGATCCACTGAAAACAGATAATAGATACAAAACCTCTATCATAAAAATACTGATGAACAAATGGATGTGAATTGTTTGCATAATATTTTCACAGTTTTAGTGACCCTTAAGGCCTATCTATAATTGCTGTGGGAAACATGGAATTCAAATTAGTGACGTTGTCTTAACCATACTGTTGCTTTAGTAGAAGTTCATGGAGAACTCAGAAGGTGTCCTATGGTATTATTTAAGAGCATTAATTAGGTTTATTCAATTTCTTTTGTTACTCATTTTTCTAGACTCTGAAAAGCTCTCTTTTATTTCCAGTTTTCTCAATGCTGACTGTTGGACTTACGCAAGGTAATTGCAGAGCAAGATTAGGCAGGAACTGCTGACTGCTCATCCTCCCATGGGAAGGGAACTGGGCACATTCTCTGAAATAGAGCTGAGGGTTTGTGATGTAGCTCAGTGATAGATCGTTTGCTTAGTGTGGAGAAGGCCCATGAAATCAATCTCCATTATTGAAAAAAAAATCAGTAAGTTTCACCAGATGTGGTGGAGTAGGTGGGAGGCTAAGATAGGGGATTTACCCTAAATTTGAATACCCCCTGCTTTACATAATGACACTTTGTCTTGAAAGAAATTAGAACAACTGGGGTATATCAATATATCTAAATTTCTGTCCCATGTTTAATTATTCCAAAAGAAGAATATACTTCTCAATCAGGTTAAGACATGCAAGTCAACTGTGACTATTGATAATTAATTATCTTGTAGACCATAGATTGTAACTACTTTATCTAGAAGCTTCTCTTTTCTCTCTCTTTTTTTTTAAAGTTACTTAGCAAATACTCAATGGAAAACAGCTCAGAGCTGAGCCAAAAGCAATTATAGAGACACTTAGGGAATTGTAGTCACCCAAATGATAATTATTTGCAGGTGCTTGTTTTCCTTGCCTTTCTACTGCTCTCTCAGTCCCGCCTCACAACCTGGGGAGGACTGACTGTTGAGTTTACTCTGGATCTTCACCAAAGGTCGCCTATATCACTTATGTTGTACAGAGAAATATTGGTAATGATATTGCTACTTCTCCAGCACTTGTGTTAGCTGGACGTCTGAGGATTTCTTGTCTTTGCCAATGTCATTTTATTCTTTCCCTTATTTAGCCATGAGAAAAAACAAAGATTTAATGTGTTCGGCATACCCTATATGATCTACTGGAAGCAAAATGAGTTGAACTGAATGTGTTTTCTAGTCCTCCGTTTTGTCTCTCTCAGCATGGCAGGAGTCTGTGCCGCTTTAAGCAACGATTGATCAAGCTATTTTACAGCAATCCTGACTGGAGATGTGGTCCTCTGGTTAGAAAATACATATGCTGACACTCACACACGTTTATAAATGACATGTTACAGGAAAGCAGTAGAACAGAGACCATCTTTTGTAGGTCAGCACAGTTGAGCTTTGGGAAAATCTATGAAATAGCCATTTGGGAAGAGGCATCATCCATTCCTCTTAAGTCTCCCAAAGACATGTAAGAAATAACAAGATAAAAGTGTTTTGCACCAGACATTTTCTTCTTTGCTCAAAAAAAGAATTCTGTCATCAGACTGGACATATGAAGAACAAAGAAAATGAAAATGAAACATGCCATCTTACTCCTCAAAGCTTTTCAGCATAAAGTACTACCGTCTTTGGAACTTTCAATGGTCTTGGTTAACGTTTCAGGTTTCTAATTTTTGTTGGATGCTCTAATGTTCAGCAACTTGAAATGTGTTGAAAGATCATGTCATTCTTCAGCTCAACTTTCAGTGTTTGATAGTTAACACAGATTTGAAATGATCCGTGGAAGGTATTTAGGAATACATTTGTTTTTTGCCCTAGAACCTTAGTCTCAGTACAGACTTGTGATTCTTCTGTCTCAGCCTCCCAAGTGCAAGAGTTTAGGCCACTGTGCCCATTAGAATTTAAGAAACACATTTTGTGGGTTGTGTTTATGCACACATGTGTATGTTGATGTGCATGCATGTACATATGCTTGCTTGTGGAGGCCAGAAGTCAAACATAGTTTTTCCTCAAAAGCCACTTACTATGGTTTTTGAGACAGGGTTTCTCACTGAACCTGGACCTCACAAACTATAGGCTATATAACCAGAGAGCCCCAGGGATCCATGTGTCCTAATCTCCCATGTAGAAATGCAAATCATCACTGCTCTTTGTTTGTTTGTTTGTTTGTTTTAAAACACAGATTTTTGGGCTTAAACTTGGATCCTTATTCTTATGTGGAGCACTTTACTGATTGATCTATGTCTATAGTACCTGAGTTTAAGTAATTATTAAAGGAAGTTTGTATGATTAAGAACTTAAGGAAGGATAAGTAGCTATTATAATATAACCTCCTCCACATGAGTGGAAACTCTGTTTTCTTTCACAGGATCATGCTCATTGTAGCTTTCTCCTACATATTGTTGAGTTAATAAATAACTTAATTCCCTGATAACAAATTGTGTCTTCTACTGCATTTAAAGAACAAGGCTATTGATTGTACTCTAGATTGATACAAGTAGGTAAACAGTCACAATGCCTTTTTCGAAGAAATCTTCTGACTCCTGAAAACTTTCTGATATCACTTTAACAGTTCTAAATTACTCCATTTCTACTCTAGGTAGAGACGTAAGACATAATGAGATAGCAGCTTCATTTTATTTTTCTTCAATAAACTATAAAACTCAAATTTCTTTAAAACTATTTAAAATAGATTCTTTTGTTATAACAAAGTCTTACTAGTTTGATTTTTATTAAAGTTGAAAGTTGGATGAACTCATTCATATTTCAAGTGGTCCTTAAAGATCTTAAGCAAAAACCTACATAGCATTGCCCTAGTTACCTGAAATCATTACAAACCACTTAATTTACAAACAGGCACCACAATTTCATCTATTTTCAAAATGGATAGTTTATACTCAGGCTGTACAATTTCTTATATATCAAAAGTTCAATTCATGCATGGAAAAGGTCAAATAAATAAAGATCCTTGGCATTTTCTACTTCGTTGATTGTTAAGAAAGAATAAACAACCTGACATCAGAAATATGATTATTTTTAAGGCAAAACTTAACGGTTGGCAAAACACAGTGTATGTTCATTTGAAGTCGCTAAAAGTAGTTACGATTTTGCTACTGGAAAAATGAGTAATCATATCTTTCATAAAGCTACAAACAAGGTTCAATCAATGAAGAAAAGAATGTTCATTCTTCATAGACTTTCTGTTTTCCATGTAATTTTTATACCGATTGTTTTTAAAAAATGTCAGTTTATGTAAAGTAGACAGATCTGATAGCTTATAGTTGCCCAGTGATCAAGAAACATACCATTTCCTAATCAAGCTGAATAAACGAAGTTGATTGTTGAGATATTTCTGTCAAGGTTTTATATTTTGGTTTGTTTAGTATTCATTTTTTTCTCTCTCTCTGAGATAATTTTGCCCAAAAATATTTTGATTATGGCTCTAACAGGCTTTTTCTTTTTCCAAACAGGCTTTCTAAATCTGTATAAAAAGAGAAACAGATAGACTTTGCCATTCACATTGAATTTGTTACTTTTCTGTGGCTGAAAGAAAAACATCATGGTCATGGCAACTTAAAGAAGAGAGATTTTATTTGAGCTAATGGCTATCAAGCGTTTCAGTGTGGCGAGGAGAGTCTGGAAACAGGTCACAAGCATGGCAACAGAGACAATAAGCTCTGAGCCCGTATCTTGAACCTCATGCACTAAGCAGAGAAAGCTAGTTGAAAGTAGGGTGAAGCTTTTAGTTCTTAAATTTGCTCCCAGCCACATACTCCACTGCCCTAAGCAAATCTATATCTACTAAACAACGCCACCAACCTGAGACCAAGTGTCCAAATGCCCAAAACTATGAGGGACATTTCTCATTTAAGTTACTACACAGTATTCATTTTCACAAAAGCAATACTCCAGCGAAGCATGATAATCATGCCTGTAATCCAGCATTTGACAGGCTGAGACAGCAGAATGGCAGGCTTGCAAAAACTTTCTCAAATTCAAAGCAAACAATAAACAAAAACAAAAATTAAGTTTGTGTTTTGTTTATGTTAATATACAATGATATAAATACTTTACAATGGATACATATTTAAGTCAAAAGTATATAGGTACAACTGAGTATCTTTAAATGTTTCCTTTTAGTCTCATTTGAAATAGATTTTGTCTTTTTGAGTTATCCTGTGTAAAACTATTTAAAATTCTAGTACAGGATTAAGGCTTTCTATCAAATTAAGAAATTAGTTGTATTTCTTTCAAATAGTCTGCTTGTCCTAGCTTTTATTTGTCTGTTCTCATGGAATTATTGTTAATATAAATTTGTGTAGCAGATATTGCCCATCAGTCTCTTGGTATCTATTTTTTCTTTATTTCTTCTCTTCCTGTTATTCCTGCTTTGAGAATTAAATTTATCTGCCTTCAGTTTTAGAATTTGTTTTTAATCTTCTCAGTTTGAATGATGAGCCCTTCTAATGAATTTTATAATTTTAATAATCACGCTTTTAATACCATAATTGTTATCTGACTCCTTTTATAACATCTATTTTTTATTGTTAAGAAACCACTCACTTTCCTATGTTTCTTTAGTTCTTTCGACTTTGGCTAATTAATCCACCACTGATCTTCCTTGTGGGTAGTTTCTCTTGACCACTTCTTTTCATATATATAAAGTATGATTTCTCTTCATGTATTTCAGACTTATTTGAAAATTGTACATTTAAAATAATATTGTATAGTAATTCCGGAAATGAGGTCCCAGCAGGACATTTTTATACTTGCATTTATTTTATTGTCTCTGCTATTTATTTAGTGACTTGCTTGGATCAATTTGTAGTCTTTTTTTTAAGTGCTTTGTTATAATGAAATAAATCTGAAAGATGTAGTCAGGCCGATGTTGTGAAGTTCTCAAGCATGGAAAAAAATAACCAGAAGGACAGAATTCTAACAGCAGAAGTTAACCAAAGACCAGGCTGGTTTCTTCTAGATAGTGCTAGGGCATGGGTGGAGGCCACCAGGTGAGCATAGGAGCAGCTGGTACAGGCTTCCTTTCCATGTCCCCCAGCTTGGCTTAGAAGTCTGTCTCCAAATAGTAATGCACACCACCTACTCCCTTGAGGTCTAAGAAGGCTCCCGAGCTTGCTTCAGAGGTTACTTCTCAGTGTCCCAGGTGACTCCAAATCTTTCCTGTCACCACTACTCTTGGCATCTGCCAACTTAGCTCAAGATGGTGAGTTTTCTTCAAGTGTTCCAGAAATGTTAGGGGCCATTTTGCTCTTTTTCACAGACTATTCTGTTGATCCATCAAAGCCTAATCAAATATTGGACCCAACACTTGGAGACAATACCTGGGAGATGTTTCTGCTGGTGAGGTCTAAACCCTTAAAGGTGGTGGTAGTGGTTTTAGTGCCAAGGGCAAAGTACACTGGTTCAAGGAGAAGCCAAGCTGACTAGGACCGAGCAAGGCAGATAGTTATACTCATGACCCACAGTGCTCTGCGAGCCACTGCCCAGTCTTTTTTAACTGAAATTTCTGCATAATTCTTCCTGATGGTAACCTAATGGTCAGACAGAGATTTCTACATATTATTTTAACCAAATGGTTCTTGGCCTCTACATAGAAGCTCTCTAAGTGTGTGTCTTATTGGTATGCCTTCATCTGTCCAGCACTTTATAGCTAGCTTTTCTTCATCTGTTACTTCCAGCTTCCAAATGTAAAACTTCAAGGTCCATTAATTAATGTAAGATGGTAACTATATCCTGACAACTGTACAGCTTACCCCTTTTCATGACTGCCCTGCCATGACTATATCCCCAAATTCATGTTTAAAATCTTTTAAAATTCAAAATAGAATCTCTCTCACACAGTACATTCTGACCAGTTTCCCCTCTGTCTACTTCTCCCAGCTCCACTCCAGCTCCCTCTGCCCCAGACCCAAGACCCACTCCAGCTTTGTTTCCTCTTTAGAAAAAAAGCAGGATTCCAAGAGACAACAACTAAACATGACAAAAGAAGATACAATAAGACAAGACAAAATTCCTCATATCAAGGCTGGACAAGGGAACCCCATAGGAGGAAAAGAGGCCCAAGAGTGGGCAAAAGAGTCAGAGACGTACCTGCTCCCACTGTTAGGAGTCTCACAAAATGCCAAGCTAACTGGCATAGCATATGTAGAGAAGGCCTGGTGCAGACTCAGGCAGGTCTTACTTGTCAGTGTGATAGTAATTGATAGCCAAGGGCTTTATGAGGTGATTGCAATGACTGCAAAGTTCTCATGGATGGAAGATCTTCTTCAAACACCCTTCATGTAGCATATGCTACCCTGCATATGTAGCATATGCATTTTTATTCTCTTTCAAACTTCTGATGTCCAAAGACATACAGATTTTTCCTCTTACCTCCTTACCTTCCGCAATATGGAGATACTACTGGAAATAGATGTTGTCCATGGAGCAGGTCTAAGCCATTAAGTTTTAGACATTAGGTGAAGGCGTTTATTGAAAATTGAAAACTAAAGACTTGTTAGCATAGAGAATGGCAGGGTACGATGGATCCTATTTCAATTGA